>JAOUZG010022297.1:1509485-1559440 GCA_026289955.1 Argiope argentata
GATCCAACAAGCTGCTTAGCTAATGTATTTTATTCTCTGGATGCGAATGCATTCCAAAAGCTTGTAGACTCGATGTCCAAACGAATCAGAGCAGTTGTCCATTCAAAAGATGGTCCAAATAATATCGATTTTGGGTTTTTAATTCATTGACCAGTGAGCATAATTGTCATTAATCTCAGTATATTTTTTAATTGCTACTCTAAAGGATGAAAAGCCGTGGTTTAAGGAAGAAAGTTTTTGCGGCAGTGAAAATTCTGCTGTCGCCATTCAGAGCGAATTTTCGGAACGACACGCTTGAATTTCCCTTTGATTTGGCTAATATATTTGATACTATTAAGATATATCGTTTCATCCTTAAATTGCGATGATTTAAAAAATGAATTCTTTAACTAAAAGAATTCAGATAATTTTCTATGTATAACTAGAAGAATTTAGATAATGTGTGGGATATGGTGAGAAGACGCATTTTACAGCACAATCCTTCCATCCAATTTACAAGATCCAACAAGCTGCTTAGCTAATGTATTTTATTCTCTGGATGCGAAAGCATTCCAAAAGCTTGTAGACTCGATGTCCAAATGAATCAGAGCAGTTGTACATTCAAAAGATGGTCCAAATAATATCGATTTTGGGTTTTTAATTCATTGACCAGTGAGCATATTTTGTCATTAATCGCAGTATATTTTTAATTGCTAATATAAAGGATGAAAAGCCGTGGTTTAAGGAAGAAAGTTTTTGCGGCAGTGAAAATTCTGCTGTCGCCATTCAGAGCGAATCTTCGGAACGACACGCTTGAATTTCAATTTGATTTGGCTAATATATTTGATTCTCTTAAAATATATCATTTCATCCTTAAATTGCGAAGATTTAACCTGGGGAATTTTTTAAGTAAAGGTAATAATTTTCTTGTGACGTTTACAACGCAAATTGAGGGCTTTCGACCAATTCCTTTCCCACAACGTTGCATGAAAAATATTCTTTCGTTTAAAGAACTTAATATTTGCACTCCTGTTACGCTTCGACAGAATAAAATAAAGTATCCTGTTCCTACATATATTGGATCGTATCTAGGTCTCTAGAGTACTTCGCAATTCAAATTGGATCGCGTAAGCGAATGGTCAGCATAAACCGATTGAAGCCGGCATTTCCTCTCTATGAGATAGAAAACAAAATCGTGAGATTTTCTGTGCGACCGTAACTTGCAGACAGCGTTTTCGAGACCTCTTAGAATCTCTTTTGCAGCCGTCGAGGGATGTGAGCTGTCGCTGCTCTCCCACTTTTGTCATCGACGTCATTTTTAATGTTCGGCGATTTTTATCTGATATGTGTCTGCTTTAATTTTCCAAGGATTTTTACCAAGGATTATACTTATTTTAATGTGGTTTTTGTAATTTTCGAGTGTCGGGGAAACCTGTGGCGTTTCTACTAAAATGAACTGAAAGGAGCTGTACATCTGGCCTATGAATATTATGGCGTCGTCTGCCGATTGATTTCTTTTACTTCTCGTTTTCTAATTAAAAAAAATAACTGGCCGTCATAGTTGTCTTTTGTTATTTAGGATTTTGTGATTCTTATAAGCGCAATTAATGTTAATTACTACGCTTTCGATTCCCGAACTCAACAGCAGATTAAACTACAACTTCTTCGGGTCATATGATATGACATCGATAACGACATTAAAAAGGATCACCTGAGGGAGGGTCTAATGGAAAAGAATATTTTTTTGCAGAATAAAATAATGCAGACATTGTTTGGGATTCGTACACACAAGCGAAAATTGTAATAGGAAAGACCAGTAACCTATTTTCGATCGTTGTGCAGAATATATCACACAGGTTAGAAAATCATAAGCGTAAGAGAGGAACCTCTATAAATTGCTCCCAGTCAAACAGCAGATTTCATTCTAATTTGAGTTAAGACAATCTGTAGTTATATGAGGTCAAGAGAAGTCAAAGACCTGCATAAATTATGGACGCTAAAACCCTCCGTGGATTACACATTGATTTGAATCATAGAAGTTAGATATTAGGAAAACTGGAAAGAGTTCAAGGATTTGGAATTTGATTTTATTGCAGATCAGGACCCACATTTGATAACAGGAGAGCCACAAGATTTTTTAAAAATATTCTGGGCCTTTCTCTCCAAAAAAAGCAAATATACATGTTTTAAAAAATTAAGATTATGAAGTTAGCATCATCAATACAGTGTATGCTGAAGTAAATTTTAATAACTTTATTTGGAATATTAGTAACTGTTATTTTCCTCCCTATGACAACATAGATTAAACAATAAAAGGAGGAATTTAACTTTTTTTACTTTTAATCTTGTCGTTGGTGAACTGTAAAGCCAAAGATAAGGCTCTGACCGGGACAATTATCAGATAAGGAAACTATTCGGACTCAGGGCCTCTAAAAACCTTATTATTTGTGATATTCAGAATATGATCCGATATTCCAATTCACCATTCACATTGGATTCCCCGACTTCAAACTCGTAAGTACCCTGCAAGTCACTGTGCTAAAAATTGGGGTTCTGGACACTGAATCCCATAGTAATCATAAATATATTTAGAATTAGGTTTCGATAGATTTTTATCTTTAAAATATTTTAGGCCATTGTTTGATTTAACTCAATAAAATGTGCAATTCTTTTAAAGAATCATTACTTCACATTGACAACATTTCAGATTACAACTTGTGAAATTAATGATTTTATACATTTTATTCAAAAATCTGATTTTTGAACACTTAAAGAAATGCAAGACTTAAAAATGGTCCAGAAATTCAGAATCTGGAGCGAAAAACTCAGAGTGCGCAGAAATAAGTAAATAAGTTATTCAAAATTTACCATCCTCACTTAAATAAATTCACGGAGGAACCTATTCTGGCTTCGGGAATTGAATATCATAGAGGAAGAGCTAACTTCAAAATATTATTGAAAACCGAGAGGGATGCTTAGGAAAAACTTTGTAACTTATATAATGATAAGATGGGGTTTAATTTTAAATTAGTTTTTAAAAAGTCTTCTTGTTCTTTTATCTCTCTAAACCCGAACAGTGATCCAAATGTACAATTTAAGGATAAAATTAACTGTATTTTGGATCATTTTTTCCAGGTAAAATCAACAACGATAATTTCATTTATACTTCCTCTAGAGACCATAACTCTACATTTAGAAATAGAACTTGTTTTGGGGAGACTCAAAGGCGGCAAAGACTCGGGGCCAAATAAGATTGATTTTCGTATGTAGAGAATGATTTTTAAATTTAATAAAAAATTATATGCTTATTTTTTAGAAATGCTTTTAATTTAAATATTTTCCAGAGTGTCTGAGATGTGGCCGGGTCTTTTTTGTGCTCAGAAGTCCCTAATTTCTGTTCTTCGTACCAACCAGTTTACCTAATGTCCACCCTGGAAAAATTCTAGAAAGACTTTTTTCTTAAACAGACTTAATACATGGCTGGATCGCAACAATGTTAGACGTGACCATCTGATTTCAGAAAGGGCCGTAGTCACGAACTGGTCACCCATAACTTGGTTATAATAATTGAATCCAAAGTCTAGGGACATCATTTGGTCCTCGTCTTCCTGCATATATAATCAGCTTTAGACAACTTGGGCTGGTCAGTACTCTTTGACATCCTAGGTAAACTTCGTATGCCAAAAGTTAACAATTTTTGCAATTTCATTACTTGTCTGTACCGAAAATTTTATAAATTAATTTTTGAGCTT
Source organism: Argiope argentata (assembly GCA_026289955.1). NCBI lineage: Eukaryota > Metazoa > Arthropoda > Arachnida > Araneae > Araneidae > Argiope > Argiope argentata. The sequence goes on from JAOUZG010022297.1 coordinate 1,513,217, forward strand.
GATTTGATGGTGGTACAGGGTATGTCCCCAAGGTTCGGTTATTTCTCCCTTTCTATGGAATATCTATATAAATGAAATACTTAATATAAATTCTTCTTAAGTACATCCGAACATTGAATATTTTATATTTTATTGTAATAAATATTTTGACCATGCAGCAGAAACGAAACCTCTTGAAATAAAAACTCTTCATTGACACGTGTCAGGCCATAACCTACAAGATCCATGCTTCAAGAAAATTTTCTAAAATGGAGAGTACTACCCCGACAAAAGGAATATATATCGGATCGATGGTACATCTATTACGACCACGTATAGCCTTAAGGTTCTACGAATTACTATTGATAACAAACTTATCTGGACGGCCCACATCTCAAACTTCACAGAGAAAGCCCTCAAACTAACGCCCAATACTAACCACGTAATTAAACTGAATTGGAGCCTAGATAACCAAATTATTAAATATCGGTATCTTGCAGTTATTGAGAAGGCCCTGCTCAATGGAGCTAATCTCAATTTTTTAGGCTACGCAGTGCTCACAAAATATTTTTACTTTGCTCCACAAGGGTCTACAGAACGAGATACACCCATCTTCTCAACATAGTTACTGGTATTCCTCACCCTCCATATCCTGGTGAAATACGAATACAAAAAATTCCAGATTACTAATTTTAACCACTCATCCCCAATTCTAACACAATTCATCCCCAACTTTAACCACTTTTTCATATCCCCAACTTTAACCACCTTAAAATAATTTTCTTTTAGACAAACATACTTTAAAGGAAAAATCTCTCAGCCGCCAGTGGGTGGTTGAAGTAGTTGAGACTATCACCAGTGCGGCTTATGATATATACACACCGACAGATTCAGGCTAGATAATTCCATCGGATTCAATGTGTATATTTTTCATAATGATATTAACCAAATAAACTTTACTTTTAGACTAGAACATTTTAATACAGTCTTTCAGGCGCAGTTGACAGCAATTGATTTCATATTAAGCTGGGCTGTCCGCGAAAATACTAATTACAACGTTTATTCTGACAGTCGCCCTTTGATAAACGTATTAGCGAACAATAACGACAGATCTGACTTTGGTAATAAAATTAAATGTACTGCCTTTAAGGCGAAAAACCTGGTCGGCTCCTAGTGGGTTAAGACACAAGCAGGAATACAGGGAATGAAGTGAATGACCAATTTTCGCAAGAAGTCATTGTATCGGGGGACCCTTTCCTTTCCCTGGCCCCATATTCATTTTTAGAAAGAAAACAAATTATTCTGGACGAATAGAGCCTCCTACACTTTGCTCTGGCTTGTTCAAATTCTATAAGATTTTCCGTGGTAGGATACCTTTGGAAAATACTTCAACATTCTCTTTGTTCTTTACAACCATTAGGTTGTAAAGAATCATCTGCTGCTGCATCATTCTGCTGTGGTTTGTGAAATTTGAGTGCAGGAGGGGTATGTTTTGGAGTTGAAACGTCAGCAGCCTTAATATAAATGATATTTTGGGCAGCCTCAATATCGGTGAATGAAATCAATGCCTCTGCAATCAATGTACGCTCAGTAAATGCACCCCAATCTGTTTTTTGGAAAATATATGTTGGTGGTCTTTGCACCATATTACTATAATCATTATGAGAGACGATAAGAGGAAAATGATCGCTATTATGTAAATCATTTTCAATTGCTAATTTCAATGGGAGAGTTGCAGGAGTGCAAATAGCGAGATAAAGAAAATGGAAAGTATCAGTGGGTTCATGGAAGTATGTATTTTCATTATTATTGAGCAGACAGACAGGTTTCAAAAATTGTCCTACCTGTCAGCCATTTCAGTTGGAGGTATTCGAACCCTTTAAAGTACTTTGTGCGTTAAAATCACCAAGCAAAATAAAAGCAGCTGGAAGTTGATCAACGAAAATATTCAATTGGTTCTGGAAAATAATCTCATTTACAGGCAGGTAAATCCAACAGACAATGACTCAGGATTTCATATGAATTTGCACCACCACGGCCTGTAAATTAGTGTCTAAATTAAAGGTAGTGCCGGGATAAAGAATAGAGCTTAAAATGGACACTCCACAAGAGAAGGATGCAGAAGTTTCGTTATCTTTTATTACACAATTATAAGCTTGCAACTTGAAGCGAACACTTTGTTTCAATAATATCCCCCTGGAGAGCAAAGCAAACAGCATTGGACTTGTTCATGAGAGCCTAGATGTCAATTTTATCCTAATGCCACGAAAATTGTACGAAAGGGGGAAAAACTATAATTTTCAACTCAACTGGATCGTCGTCCTCATTAGAAGAATGAATTTTTAAAAGTTGACGTATTTCCAAAGACCATAGCCAAATCTTTGGTAGCAAGACCAGCTTTTCCCAGATCAAGAGAAAATGATCGCCTTGATTTTAATGCTCCTAGCTGGTTGCCTTCAGAAAGTTTCAAAGTTAGAGCGTTCTGAGATTTGTATGGATTTTCATTGATTTTGTTGAAGAATTTTTATGGAATAGGTGTTTATTCGAATCAGAGTCGTTAGATATTATAACACACTTTGTGTTCCAGAAGTTATAAGGAGTGTTTTTGTCACACAAGCGTAAGTTCAACCTTCCTTAGGCCTTTGTCCCTATACCAAACCGTTAGACATTTTCATACAAGTCATGATTTCTTTCTCTTCTTTCCATTTAGGGTAGAGTCGTGAGAAAGATTTATGGTCTCCTTTAAAATTTACACATGTTTTTGATTTACAGTCAGTGCTTTCGTGGTTAGCTACTGCGCAACGGACGCAATTGAAAGTCCCGCGGCAATTAGTTTTTGAGTGGCCAAAACGCAGGCAATTGAATCATACAATAATATCAATCATTTGAATAAAGGATTTAGAATGTAAGGTTTACGGGCCTTTATTGAATTTGGATGGTTTGAGGAGTTAATACAAAGCATCCAACTCTAACGTTTAAGTTATATTATATTTCGTCTTATTGCTATGCGACGGATATAAGCCAATATGATTTCTAAACTTTTCAATACTTTCCACCAGAGCAACGTTAAATAACTTCACGCAGGTAATAATATTTCCGAGGAGTTCATAGAATCATGAGGAGTAATAGAAACATATCGTTCAAAAGATTTCAGTTTTAGAATCTTGTGAGACGGATTTTGCTACGATACCTCGACAAGAAAGTCATCCGATAACAGTTTTCGAAAAGAAACCACTTCTCTACTGTTCTCAGTTCAAGGTTTTTCCACCAAAAATGATACAGAGTGGAAAATTACTTTATCAGTTGAAATCCACTAGACAATAAAAAATGAGCCAAATGGTTTTTCAAATTGTTTTCGTGTTGCGAGATGCCCACTGAAGGGAGAATTAGATTTTTTTTAAAAATCCATACCACATTTGTGGGGATTCTGACTCAACGGCACCGTCCCCCATGGGGCCCAACAAAGGAAGGCAGCCACTGGCTCTGGACATAAGTAAACCCGGGGACTGGGTTTAACTCAGTGCAAGCCGGCACCTATATGATCAGAGTTAGCCCCGGCGACAGTGACCACCCTTAATGCCAAGCCCGAAGAGAAACCCCTTCGCATCATCCCTAGCAAACTAACAACTCGGGTTTTTAGCTACCGGCGGATTTATACACCTGGTACCACAGTGCACCGTCTAATGGGACGCCACGCACAGCCAAAATGTGGGTTTTTCGGCTTTCCATGGAAAACAGGAAGCTTACCGAGAGGCGACAGCTTCTCATAGAGAGCTCCCTCGCTTGCCGTCGAGGGAAAGACGTCACAGAAAGCAGACATTGGTCGGTAGAGAACCTCAAAATCAGAACAAGTAAAAATTAATTATAAAAACTTTAAAATCAAAACAATGATTCATGAAAATTAGATACAATTGTTATGCAATATACAAGGTCTTAAAAAGGAAAATATAACACCAACATAAAAAAGAATCCTAAAAGAAAGAGATCAAGTCATTATTTCTCAGTTAAAAATATCTGAGTGGTATTTTTCACACACCAAATCTTGTAATGTTGGAAAAGACGAATAAAAAAAAGAGCACAATAAAAACTATAAACATGACTTTCAATTAAAATATTTTGAAATGTAAAATGTATATGCAACTATTGCATATAGCCGCATTGTCTCCTAATACGAGAAGTTTAAGGGTTAAGCGCGTATGCTCTATACGGAGACAATTTAACTTCCATCTCACGTATAGGATAAGCAGGTCATATAATATCAATTTTTGTAGAATGCAATTTATTTCCGACCTGCAGATCCCATGACTTTTGCCAGTCAGAAGAGAAGTGATGACTAATGCACCTTTTAACTTCACAAAAGGGAACCAATATGCTCAAAAAGGTCGATGCAGATTTTGAAACCTTATCTCTCTTCGTTGAATAAGAGGTGACATTTTCTGGAGAGCATAGAAAAGAGTCACTAACTCGGCAGTAAAAACACAGCAACAGTTATGAAGACATTGGAAGACTGTATCAGACGGAAATAATGTACAACATCTGACATAATCCTCAGATTTCGAACCATTCGTGAAAATTGAATCGAAAGAATACCGATAACGATGCTAGAAAAAAATTGTTAAAAACAGGAGCAGTTGATTTATCGAACACAATAAAATGATTCAAGCAAGAAAAATTTGGTATACTAAAAACTTCAACAATTGTAACACGAAAAGTGTTAAGTACCCAGTCATGCAGGAGCAATTTGGCTCTCACAAATAGAAGGATACGAGAAGGTCGGTCCTTATGAAGTCGACGAGACTAACTGGCAATGACATCCGACTCAAAAAGGGCTTCGGAACAGATTTCGCTCGAAAATAAAATGAAGCTGACAATATCTGTCGACATAAACAAAGGAGTAGTTGGTGACGTAACAGAGACTTTCAACTGATGACATATGCAACGCATCAGAGCAAATGCGAAAAGCAGAATGATGGAAGGTATTCTTCTGTGCAAAACAAATGGACGGGCTGAACCATATAACACACACTCATAATCAATTCGTGAGGGAATGAGTGCTTGATAAATAGAGAGAAAGGTCTGATTGGCACCCCAAGATGTTTTAAGAGAACTTGCATAATGTTTAATGCATTTTCACACTTTCTTCGCTGGTATGATATACGAGGAAGATAGGCGAGTTTGCAATCTAGAATCACTCCGAAAAACCGTATGTAATCCACAACAGGAATAGGAATATTTTTGATGTCAATACCAGGATTGTGATGAATGTTTTTTTTCGACAGAAGTGCATGCAATTATTACTCTCAGGGGAGAATTTGTTGCCATTGTTGTTGCACCTAGCTACCAGTTTTTTTATACACTTTGTAAGTATTACTCAATTAGTATCATGCTAATATATTGTCATGTGATCTGCTGATTGTCAACATAAAGTGTTCCATTAGCAGATGGAAGCAGCTGATTTAAGATGTGGCTCCACTGAATCTGCCATTTTATTTCCAAAGAGGCCAAAATGACCCCAACAAAAATTATTTGAAACCCGTCATTTTGTAAGGAACGAAAGTTAACTAGATTATAATCTCAATTGGATGCATCAGATTGTCATAGTGTTAAAGTGTTTCCAAAGAACTCATGGTATTATTATAGATGGCAAATTGTCACTGAGTGGATACTGAAACTATTTTGGGGGGCAGTCAAAATTGCTACCAATTCAGGAGTAAAAGCTGAGCAAAAATCATGAAATCATTGGCACAGTGTATGAGATGGAAGTACGATGCCACAACTGACATATTCGTTTGATCTTGAGCCATCCGTAAAAATTAGGAGAAAGAATACTAATGACAATGTTGCAGTAAGAATTGTTGCAAAACTGTAGGTGTAGTTGAAGATTTATCGATGTCGAGAAGGGATTCAAAAAGGAAAATTGAAGTTTATCCCAAAATGAAAAGCAAAATAAATAGGGTGATTTCACAATAATGTTATCAATGCTCGTGTCATGAAGCATAATTTTAACTCTTTTATTGAATGGAGAAATATGAGATGTACCAGCATCATAACCTGTAGAAACCAACTGGTAATCTGATTTGTCGCACAAGGTGCTCTGTAACATTCCAAGTTCTGAAGCAATACAAATCAGACAGTTTCTTACGTTTTACATGAAATATTGTTAATGACAAAGTACTATCTCTCAACTGGTGAAGTACGAAATGCACCATAACAGATTCGTAAAGCAGAATTGTGCCCATTATGTCTTTGCAAAACTGAAACAGGCAGAACCATATATCCATAAATCCAGCGGGAAATGATGACTGCTTGATAGATACGAATGAGGGAGGTTCTATCAATCCCACCAAAATGCTCTGAAGAGCATCTTCAGAATATTCAAGGCCTTCTCGAACTTCTTTTCCAGGCTCAAAACATTCGGAAGGAATGTTAATTTGAGATAAAAAACCACACTCCAAAACCGTATTTCAACTTCTACTGGAATAAGCGTACTGTGTATTTGGATAATAGTATCCAAATGCATGTTTCGCTTCCGGCAAAATTGTACGCATATACTCTTCTAAGGAGATAATGTCTATTATTAAACCATACTACAATATTACTGACAGCATTTTGCAACTGTGCATTTGCTACCCTGGCAGGAAATCTGCAGATAATCACCATATAGGCATAAGTTAACTGATGATGGGAAATCGTTCAAGATATGACTCAAATGGGCGATGAAAAGCGAGACACTAAGGACGCTTCCTTAAAGGACACCCTCTACTCGTATAGAATAATATGAGAATTACCAATACGAACTTGAAATGTTAGATAAGATTTTTTAAAATGAAATAGGTTTAAGTTTCTTTTAAAACCGAGATTAAAAATTTTGAACAGAATTTCATAGCACCAAGTGCGGTCATACACCTTCTCAAAATTGAAAAATATGGATTCAAGGGGATTCCTCATGGCAAACGTTTTGCGTATTTGGGTTTCAAGTTAAACAAGATTGCTCTGCAACAAGGAAGTGCAACAGAAAAGGAGTTGCAAAGGAGTCTGCAACAGGGAGATGCATCCTTGTTTCTTCATTTGGAAAACAAGACGTGAAGTGTCCATGAACTCGAAGGTTTTGCATAAGCAATTTCTAAGAGCAATCGATCTATAGTTTAGAGGATTAGATAAATCTTTACCCCATTTCAAGATGCAAATCACAATAGCGTCACGCCATTGTGTAGAATACTTCTGCTCAATCCAGATTCTGTTAAATAACATCAACAAACTAAAAATGAGAGTTTTTTTTCAAATTACGAAGCACGCTATATGTAATTCCATCGGGCCCAGGACTGGTATCGTGTGCTTGAGATAAGGCCATTGCCTGCTCAAACACGAGAATTCACTATTTCATGGGAATGAATTTCAGTCATAGTCAAACGTTCCGCATGATTCTTAATCGCACGAAAATAAGATCTGTAAGAGTCATTCAGTTGCGGAACCTTATTGAAACCCTGACTTAGAGTGTTAGCAACGTCTAATGGACTCGAATACATCTTTTTACTGGGTTTTAAGACATGGAGGATGCATGATAAATCCCACAAGCCGCATTTACCTTTTACCATAAACCTTTACTTGAAGTAAAGGATGTAATGGTAGAAAACGAAATTAATCCAGAACTCCATCTGATTATAACAGTGAATGCGACGAGTAAGGGCTTTAGCTCCTTTAAAAACTACATGGTTTTTCTCTTGTTGGATACGTTATAAATGTTCCAAAGCTTTTTTTAGATTTTTGTAACTGTCTTGGCAAACTTTGTTCTACCATGATCTACAAGACTTTCTTAGACGTGGGGAGGTTTTCGGGATTGATCCATTAGCGGCATTTACTATGATTTGAACTAATATATGTTTCACTGTTTCCGAAATGTCAGAACTTGTTTCCATAATTTCAGTGATATTTTCCAATTGCGAGAAAAGGACCCAGTCTGCCCCTGGTATTGGAAGCGTAGAGGACATGGAGTAACACCACCGCTACCGACTTTGATAGGATCGTGATTACTGTTGTGGAGATCTTCAACAGCGAAATCCAACAAGGGTAAGAGTTCAAGGGAGCATATGGCCATATCAAGACGATGGAAGCTACGTGGGTTCATAAAGGTGCATTTTTTCATCGTTATTGAGCAATCAGAGAGTTATTTGAGTTAAACTACTCGATCTTTGGTCCTGTAGAGTTTGTATTATCAGAAACCCACTTGATGCTAAGTCCATTGAAGTCAAGTGTTAGAAAAGGCGACGGAAGTTGGTCTACTAAGTCGTCAAGATCTTGCTGGCAAATGACAAATATAGATGACTGTGATCAACATTATTTTGCGAACTTTAACAGCCACGGCCTGAAGAGAGGTTTGTAAATGGAGAGAAGAAGTCGGATTGGGATTTGAAGTAAAGATATAGACGCCTCCAGAATTATGAGATCCTGTTTCTGCATCCTTCCAAACAGTTACAATCCCTGAAATTTTAAAGCAGTGTTAGTGGTCAGAAAGGTTTCTTGAACGCAAAAACAAATAGAATGAGATTTATTGGAAATGGACCTAATATCATGAGGTTTTGACCTAATGCCGCGACAATTCCTTGAGAGAAAAGTAACCATTAAGAGAGTTTCTTAGTATGATAATTAAGGGCGTTATTTCGAGTTGGAACAATTTCGCAACTCATTTCAAGATCATCCTTTTCTTCGGATGGATGCAATTAAATCAAAGCAATTCGGCAATTCTTCAAAAATGGTCGGTAAGTTCTTTTGGACTATAACCGTAGTTGTAAGTCCCAGAACAACATAATTCCAAATATTAGACTTTTTCGCATTTGATTTTAACCCGGCAGAACTGTCGCCATGAAACGTAACACGAGAACGGGCATAAGGTATCAGCACACCCCAAACATTAAATGACAAATACGAAAAAAAACTTAATTCTAATTGCTAATGAAATTTGTCATAATTAAACTTTTTTGCGAGAAAAATAATAATATATGTTAAATTATTGTAATTTTCAAAATTAATAACAAATCTCAGTTCGAAAAACTTCTCATGTTACACTTTTGATTTTTCTTCATAATTTTTATTATAATAAAAATTATACATTATTGTAAATCAAAATACTTATACTAACCAACTTTCTTATTAACCTTTTGCGCTATTTTGATGTACAATGTACGGAATCATTGGTAATTTTCTCCTATACGTAAAATAACGTACTGCGCACGTCTACTAAATTTTTTGCGCTACTGTACTACTTCAAGCGTATTTGAAAATTCTTTAAATAGAATGGACACACATTTCTGCTAATTAAATGGTAGTGCAAGGGGTTAAGGTGCACATGGATGCAAAACTTTATAGATATTTTCAGCTATTACATACATCTTCAATTTCTGAGGGTTCTGAGGGTTCATATTTTTGTCGTACCTCATTGACGTAGTTTTCACTTTCCTTGTTTCTTGGACACACACAGTATCTTCCATAGCTCAGATTTTTTTTTTCGTTTGTGGCTCATCCAATTCTTTTCTTGTTTTATCTTTTCAGATAAAAAAGCTAGTTTGGTCTCAAGCTTTCACTGAAGAATCACATTCGTCTTCCTATTCAAAATGGTGATCACTGAATAAGTCTTCATTATCTGATTCGTTTCGTTCTTCTTTGATATTCTCTTCATCTGACGAAATCTCTTCTAACATCTTCTGTTCATTTCTTACTCTTGCGTCAAAGGAGGAAAAGACCGAACAGAACGACTGGAGCAAGCCATGATTTCAGCCTGATCAGCATGATCAAACCATGACTGAAGCAAGCCTGAAAAATACTGTTACAAGCGAGAGAGCTCACGAGATTTCGCCAAAGATGGCGACGTTTGGTGAGGAGCCTCGCGCCAGCTTGATTGGTTTGGAGAAAGGAATAGTCTAGTAGCCACTGGATTGCGCGCGTTGTTTTGAGAATTTTCACGAGATTCGGTGCACGCGCTTCTTCAGCTATATAAGGACGAGTAGCCGGAGTGAGTGAGTGAGTTGAGAGTTTCTCTCTCTCTGAGGAGAAGCGTTTTGCTGGACTAGCGGATTTTCGCTTGTTATTAGTGAGCTGTGAGTGTGTTTGCTGTTAACGCTGTGTTATTGAGCTCGCTGTGATTTACTGTTGCTGTGCTATACTATAGCTGTTTTGCAAACCGTGTTTATTGTGCGTAAGACTTGCATTTACGCTGTAAGTGATTGGTTATTGCTGGATTGTGTTTTCTGAAATTGTTACTCTATCAATTATCCTGTACATAACTGTAAATAGCTGTAATTAAATTTGTTTGTGCTTTCCTCAAATAAAGTCCATTCAATCCGAACCCGCTACTCTAAAAACGTAACAATACTAACACGAGTGGTCCGAGGTCCTAATCAAGTTTTCGAATTTCACGATTACTATACTTCCTTTATGCTTCATATACTAATTAGTAATAATATATATATATATATATATATATATATATATATATATATATATATATATATATTGTATTATTAAGTATATGCATACTATAATACATAAGTAAAATAAAGTAATATACAGAAGATTGTAATGATACACGAGAATCGAATATGATTTTCGTGTCAAATTAGAAACTATTAACATATATTTCACTTTAATAAACTGATATTATCGATATGTTGGCGGACCTTTGATTGCTTCCCGTAAGGAATAAAAAAATTATAAAACTTCGAATTCCAAGTATTTTAAAAGTACTTATCATTTGACTAAAAATTCATAAGAATATGTAGAAAATTCTTTGATTCGACTTTTTTTTTTTTATAAAACTTACAATCAACGATAAAAAGAAAACCTAAACACTCAAAAAAATCCTTAATTAAAGGAAAAACAAACGAAATCTGAAAACTTGTAAAGAATTAAGAGCTTTTAAAGAAAAAAAATCAATCACTGTAATATATCTGAAACAAATTATAACACCCTCAGGAGAAAGTAAATAAATTTTTGTAGCTAGCAGAAAAAAGGCTGACACATAATATTTCCGCAAGTGCTGCTCAAATTTGATGACCCAAAATATTTTCTTTTTGCAAGAACATCAAGTCATTCTTGGAGAAAAAAATCGCCATTGGCGATATTTTTTTTTCATTTGGTTCTTGTTCTTCACCTTTACTTTCTACAAAAGCCAGAAGAATGTTTCAGTAGCCAATTTAAAAGATTTATATAGTTTTATCTGTTTATAATTTGAATATTTGAAGCAAAATTTAAACAAAAATAAAACAAAGATACAATATTTGGTTTTGATTGTCAAAATTAAAGATTTAAATCTTCTATGCATATTTCAATGCATCATGTCAGAACATAATTTCGTGAATGGAGAATCATTGTAAACTTTTTACTCAATTAAACAATCTAATCTACTTTTAAAAATTTGTTTAATAATGTTTGAAGAAAACAACAAAAAGTTGCAGATTTAGCAATCGTATGAATTAATCAAACAATTTTAAATATTTTTATTCAAGTTTGTAGAAAGCTTTCATAAAGTTAAAAAAGCTGAAAAAATCAACAAAAATGGAAATTGGGAATAAAAAGGGTCTTTATTTCGAAATTGCAGCCTCTGAGTCTTCTAAAGCCTATTTTTGAGAAAGTTCAAATTTAAAATTTCAATTCATTGCCCACGCATTCTTGTTGACACCAAAAACCTCATTCCATTGAACCCTCATTGAAGCACCACGTGCTTGTGCAAGTTAAATTATATTTTTTATTTATTTTAATTGTTTCATTGAATGAGTCACTTTAGTATTGCAAACTATCCAAAAAAAAACTGTCTCGAATTTATTGTTAAAAAATAGCCCATTTCCTACTTATTTCATTTCATATAATCACATGCTCAAAATGACATTTTTCTGGGCTTTTTTTGGTTGTAGTCATTAATTTTTTTTTTGAAACCAGAGCCTTTGTTAATACAATGGCGACGCGTTATAAAAGCTGATTTTTTGAGATGCTCGTTTATATAATAAAATATCATTCATTACTCACGCACTTTTGTTGACGCCTTAAAATACCTCATCCTAAAAACATGCTCTGGCATGATAATGAAATCTTCGATCGTAGATTTGAAGGTAACATGTGATAATATTTCTAAGTCATTACTTATTTTAATTTCATTAACCAATTTAAACAGGCTTGGAACAATCACGAGACTTCTCTATCGATCTCTATCTCTCCATGATATTTTTTAAATTCTCCTTTTCGATTTCAATTTCCCTGGCTGGCAAAAAAGTTTTGGAACTCGACCGATTTTGAGATAAAATATCAGCTATGATGTTATAATTCTACATCATCCTTTTAAAAACTCATCTGCCGTCAAAGAAGCGTACGTAATAATAAACCAATACTGGTAAAAGCAGGTCAACTTTTAAAAAAGCATGTGCTGTCAAAGAAGCATACATAATACAATACTGGTAAAAGCAGGTAAAAATATTTTTTTTGCCCGTAAATTTTAGAGACATCAAAACTTCCTAAAACAAACCACATGTTCTCATAAGACAAAACGGTTACCTCAGTTTGTTAGAGAGATTTTACATTATTTAAAAATTGCAAAGAACTATAGATTTTGAAATTCAAGGACGCAGTAAGCGTCCGTCTCTTTTCTAATGATTTCTTTTTAGACTGTATGCATATTTTACCAAGATAACATTAAAATAACATTTTGGAAATAAAAATTGTCATTTTTGTTGAAATTCTACTTTGAGTTTTTTAAAAGCAAATCGCCATTTTACAATTTTTTTTATTTTTAGTTAAACCCGCGAAGTGCCTATATTTTTATAAAAAAACTGATAATGTTAGCATATTGATGAATTGCCTTTATAAGAATTAAAATACAATTTTAGAGATAATGAGTCATAGCTTCAGCTATCAATTCTTATCAACAAGAAAAATCAATGGAATTTGTGGCGCTGCGATCAACGCCTACACTGTCGGATTGAAGTGGAGTGAACTAAGAAGAAACAGAACTGATCTAACAAGGAAGCGCGTGCAGTAGTTTTGGTTCCGGAAATCGCTGTAAATGTTTTTTTTTTGGGGGGGGGTCTTCCTGCTCCGTTCCGTTCCGTCCCGTCCCGTTCGTTTTAAACTAAAAGTAAAATCTTTGTTAAATAAATACATTTTTGTAGAGAGGTGTATTTGATGATTGGAAATAATACACACCCACTACAACTGGAGACCCGGTTCAAGGAGATACACCTTATGCAAAGTTACTTCTTAAATTTAGTGATATTACAAAACTAAGTAAAACCCAACCAAGTTTACATATTGACGCGACTTCAACTGAAGCCCTGTGGCAGAGTGACTACATAGGAAACTGTGAATCGTCTGAGACTCGGGTTCGAATCCTAGCGGAAAAACTCGTAACATTATTAATCATTATAATTTATTCTGAAAATGTCCAGAACTTTGTATGACGTGTTTTCCGGGACAGTACTTCCGGTTTTTCTTTGCTATATAAACTGCTGTAACGTATCAATCAAAAATTGTCTTCAACCCAAGCAAGCTGCTTGTGTCAATAAAAACCCCTTTATTTCGAATTAGTCCTCATTTATACGTGACATTGTTTAGCGGAGGCGCCGAGTAACCTACCGGGTAATATCTGAGCAACGGTTCCCGGTCAACAACTAGGACGGGTTCCGAAAATCCTCAACCGACCCGACGATCCAGATCTCTCGATCCGCCGAGACAGAGCCGTCGGATACAAGGGTTGCCTCCTGAATTCGAACTCTGAAAAGCCAAAGAAATCACCCCCGCTGACGACCATGACTCCTCCTGGAGGATCGACAGAAGATGACAACAAGGATAAGTTACCTACCATTGTGGTGACTCCTACCCTCGCAACCGAAGCAAGAAAGCCAGCCATTTTTGGCGGAGAGCCCGGACAAGATCCTATGAGATGGCTGAAAGAGTACCAAAGGGTGTCGAAGTACAATCGTTGGGATGACACCTTACAACTTGCGAACGTTTACTTCTTCCTAGATGGAACGGCAAGGCAATGGTATGAAAACAACGAAGCAGCACTTGCTACGTGGACTGTTTTTGAGACAGAATTGAAGAAAACCTTCGGGAACACGGAAACCTGCGTCAGACGAGCACAGGACCAACTGAAGTCCAGGGCGCAAAAAACCGGTGAAAGTGTGCAGTCCTACATTCAAGACATACTGGGACTCTGTCACCAAATTGATTCGAGTATGTCCGATGAAGACAAGGTTTCTCACCTGATGAAGGGAGTCGCAGAGGATGTGTTCCAGGCCCTTCTTACGAAAGAGGTGAAGAACGCAGAAGATTTTACCAATTGGTGCCTACACATCGAAGACATGAGGCAGAAGAGAGTGGGACGCCATAAATTTGGCAGACTGCCTAACGTTGTTCCGGTGGCTACTATTGAAGAAGAAACAGACATAGTTTCCCTTATTCGTCGTATCGTTCGGGAAGAGGTACAGCGGTGCATCGCTCCTACAACTCAAGAGACCGAAGCCAGCCTCTCCAGCATCGAGGACATCATAAGGGATGAAGTAGAAAAAACCCTGGCACCCATTTGGATGAAACAGCCCTCAAGAAGTCCCCAAAGACGAGTCTCATATGCTGAAGTTAGCAGACGACCAGCCAACGTAGAAAATCAAGCCTCCCGGAAGACGGACGTATGGCGGACTGAAGAAAATCGACCTGTTTGCTTCTATTGTGGACGTCCTGGTCATGTCGCTCGGTACTGCAGAGAAAGAAAGGCCACTTTTGAAGCTTCCCGTGGACGCCGAGAACAATGGACTGAAATGCCACCCAGAAACCAACAGTCCCAAGACGAATACAGCAGGTCAGCTGTTAGACGATACTCCCCAAGCCCTTCGCGTGGACGCTTTCCAAATCGCCGATACAGGTCTCCGTCGCCCTTCCGAAGCACAGGACGTTCTCCAAGCCGATCCTCAACGGAAAACTAAGTGGGGCGACCTACCAGGGAGAAGAGGCCGCTGCTGACGTAATAAATCCTCCAACTGCCGCTAAAATGTGCCGAAATTATCTGGACATTACCGTCGACGGACAGGAAGCTCGTGCCTTGGTGGACTCCGGCGCATCATCATCCGTCATATCCGAAACACATAGACGCCGTCTACGAAAGACCAAGCTTCCAGCAGATGATAATGTTGTCTTAAAAGTCGCCGACGGTAGTCGCATACAGCCTCTTGGAAAATGCATTCTGCGTGTCGGGATAGAGGACAGAATTCAACCATTTGAGTTCACAGTTTTACCGACTTGCAGCTATGACATCATACTGGGATGGGATTTTCTGGAAGCATCCCAAGCTGTTATAGACTGTGGAAAATCGGAACTAATATTTGACGACGCTATTTGCGAACCCAACGTTTCCCAACCGTGGACGTTTCATGCCATCGAAAACGTAACCGTACCTGCCCTTTCTGCAACTAGAATCCAAGTTATCTGCCGTAATGACACTTCGAATATTGACGTGATAGTACAGAGCAATAAAATGTCTAACTTGGAAAAAGAAGTTGCGTTGCCAGCCTCTGTCATAACGTTGCGAGAAGGAAAAGGTGATGTATGGATCATAAATGGACAACCCACACCTCAAGTTATACCCAAGGGCATGTCGATCGGAAGAGCAGCGGCCCTAGAAGAAAGTGAGACCACAGTGACAACTTTGCAGTTGACAGAATCATCTTGCTTTGCGCTGGAGGAAACGACACCATCCTCCGTCGACTACTCTGGAATGATTGCTGCGGGTCTAACTACGCATCAAATGGACACCATATTGAGACTTTTGAGAGAATTTTCTGTGATTTTCGAAGAATCAAGAAGAGCTACAGATTTGAAAAGTGGAGTTAAGCATCGAATTCACACAGACAACCATCCGCCGGTAAGTCAACGGGCGTACAGAGTATCACCCACTGAGCGACGCATTATTCAAGAGGTATCTAAACTGCTGTCTAAAGATATCATTCAACCCTCAGCAAGTCCTTGGTCGTCTCCGGTTGTGTTGGTGAAGAAAAAGGATGGAAGCTGGCGTTTCTGCGTCGACTACAGGCGTCTTAATAAAGTAGCCAAAAAGGACGTGTATCCCTTGCCCCGAGTCGACGACACCTTGGATTGCTTAAAAGGTGCGAACTTTTTCTCAACCATGGATCTGCGATCTGGGTACTGGCAAATCGAGGTCGAAGAAGCTGACCGCGAGAAGACGGCGTTTATCACTCCCGACGGCTTGTATGAATTTAAAGTAATGCCGTTCGGCCTGTGTAATGCCCCCGCCACGTTCGAAAGGATGATGAATAACTTACTGCGACAATTAAAATGGACGATGTGCCTGTGTTATCTAGACGATGTTATCGTGTTTTCGGAGACCTTCGATGAGCATATTGAACGACGTAAGCTAGTTATGAAGTGCATACAGGACGCCGGCCTCATTCTAAACCCCAGGAAATGTTTATTCGGGATTAAAGAAATCAGAGTACTAGGCCATGTGGTAACAAGAGATGGTGTTCGGCCAGATCCAGACGAAACTGAGGCAGTGCGAAGATTTCCAACCCCTAAGAAATTCGTGACGTAAGAAGCTTCCTAGGTCTATGCTCTTACAATCGTCGCTTTATACCTAACTTCGGTCACAAAGCTCAACCCTTGCAAGAGTTGCTCAAAAATGATGTCAAATTCTCCTGGGGTGAAAACCAGCAGACTTCTTTTGAAGATTTGAAAGCTGCTCTCACTAGTGACCCTGTCTTAGGACTCTATGACGAAAATGCGGCAACCGAACTCCATACTGATGCCAGCGGTTACGGACTCGGCGCTGTCCTGGTTCAGATACAAGATGGCAAGGAGAGAGTGATAGCGTACGCATCGAGAACACTGTCCAAGGCAGAACAAAATTATTCCGCGACCGAGTGAGAATGCCTGCCCGCCGTTTGGGCAATTACCAAGTTCCGTCCTTACCTGTACGGGAGACCTTTTAACGTCGTTACTGACCACCATTCCTTGTGCTGGCTAGCCGATATAAAAGATCCTTCCGGAAGACTCGCACGCTGGTCTCTGCGTCTCCAGGAATACGATATCACTATTGTATATAAAACTGGAAAGAAACACAAAGACGCCGATTCCCTGTCAAGAAACTCAATTGAAGAGGTAGACAACCGGTTGGAAGAACTGATAGCCATTACAAGCGAGATTGATATGGCCGCGGAACAAAGAAAAGACCCCGATGTGATGAAACTTTTTGAGGCCCAAGGATCAATCAAAGGAACAGATAAACCGTTTGACGTTGTAGACGGCGTAGTATGCAAAAGGAATTTTGACCCGTTCGGTAAAAGGTGGTTACCGGTTATTCCACGACATCTAAGGGAAGACATTGTGAAGTATTTCCATGACGATTCGACTTCGGGACATCTGGGTTTCGCTAAAACGTACGACCGGATCCGCAAGCGGTTTTTCTGGCGGGGAATGTTTAGGAATGTCAGGAAATATGTGAGACACTGCCGTGATTGTCATCGACGGAAATCCGCCCCTCAGCGACCCCAAGGACGATTGATATCTATCCCACCAGCTTCCTTGCCGTTTCAGAGAATAGGCATAGATTTGCTCGGAAGATTTCCGGTTTCACGAGAAGGTAACAAATGGATTGTGGTATGCACAGACTACTTAACCAGATATGCAACAACCAGAGCCCTTCCAACTGCCACCGCCCCAGAAGTGGCCAAATTTATTTTGGAGGACATTATTTTGAAGCACGGTGCTCCTAGGGTCATTATTACTGATCGCGGAACGGTGTTTCAATCGGATCTGGTTTCTAAACTAATGCAACTCTTCAAAGTCACCCAGAAAATGACAACGGCGTACCACCCCAAACTAATGGACTAACGGAACGCTTTAATAAGACGTTGGCGGGCATGTTGTCCATGTACGTGGATGTTGATCAAAAAGATTGGGACGAGATACTGCCTTTCGTGACGTTTGCCTATAACACAGCCAAGCAGGATACTACAGGATTTACCCCATTTTACCTCCTCCATGGACGGGAGGCGGAAACCACTTTAGACACAATGTTGCCACTTTTTCCAGATGACATTGAAAATGACTACACAACACATCTAACTTCTAAGGCAGAAGAATCGAGGCAATTGGCGAGGTTGCGGAAACTGGAGGCACAGGAAGAAGACCGTAGGCGTTACGATTCCAAGCACAGAATGAAGTACTACAAGCCAGGAGATCTTGTCTGGGTATTTACACCAGTGAGGAAGGTGGGGTTATCTGAGAAATTACTGAGAAGGTACTTTGGCCCATACCAAGTCCTACGAAGACTCTCTGATGTCACCTATGAGGTGCAAGACTTCGAACCAAATTAGAGAAGGCGAAAGGCGATAGACACCGTACACGTTCTCCGGATGAAACCATATTACGACCCCGAAGACCAATTTACATCTGACCCAACTAAGTCTCACGATATCGGCAAGGGTGAAAGTTGTTCCAACTCAGAGAGTGGATCACAGAACAAGGATTCACGGCCGTCCAGTGAAATCCCAGTATACGCAGGCCCCCATGACACGCTCAAGGACCAGGTTACTTCAAGGAAGATGAACAGCGGGTCGCTGTTCTTTTGGAGGGAGGCTATGACGCGACTTCAACTGAAGCCCTGTGGCAGAGTGACTACATAGGAAACTGTGAATCGTCTGAGACTCGGGTTCGAATCCTAGCGGAGGAACTCTTAACATTATTAATCATTATAATTTATTCTGAAAATTTCCAGAACTTTGTATGACGTGTTTTCCGGGACAGTACTTCCGGTTTTTCTTTGCTATATAAACTGCTGTAACGTATCAATCAAAAATTGTCTTCAACCCAAGCAAGCTGCTTGTGTCAATAAAAACCTTTTATTTCGAATTAGTCCTCATTTATACGTGACAATATTAAACACAACACAGAACACCATATTGAAACGCGTGGTCCTCTTGTCTTTTCTAAGCCTCGTAGACTAGCTCCTGACAAATTACAAACAGCTAAACGTGTATTCAAGCACATGGTGTCTCAAGGTTGGTGCAGGCCATCTAAAAGTGCTTAGGTGAGCCCACTTCACATGGTGCCTAAGAAAGATGACTGGAGGCCTTGCGGGGATTATAGACGTTTGAATGCCCAAACAGTACCTGATAAACTTCCAATACCTCAGGTACAGGACTTTGCACATGATCCTTTTAATAAAAAGGTATTTTCAACTCTTGATCTAGTTAGGGCGTATCATCAAATACTTGTCGAGGCTGCTGATGTGCATAAGACAGCAGTGATAACCCCTTTTGGATTATTTGAATTTCTTTTCATTCCTTTTGGGTTGTGCAATACTGCACAGACTTTTCAGTGGTTTATGTATGAAATTGGAGATTTAGACTATTGTTTTGCATATTTAGACGATGTTCTGATAGCTTGTGCCGATGAAAAGGAACATCTAGAACATCTTGAGGAAATTTTTCGCAGGTTTCAGAGGTATGGCCTTGTAATTAGAGCAGAAAAATGCAATTTTGGCCAACCATCTCTTAAATTTCTTGGATACTTAATCTCCGAAAAAGGAATCCAACCCTTACCTGATCGAGTTAAAATTATTAATGAATATCAACTTCCAAAAACAATTAAAGAGTTGCGTAGTTTTTTTAGCCCTTTTGGGTTTTTATCATAGATTTTTTAAGAATGCGGCACAAGATCAGTCTCTGTTGTCTGATTATTTAAAATGTGCGAAGAAGAATGATTTGCATTTTATACATTGGACAGAGGAGACGAAACTTGCTTTTGAACGTTGTAAACAAAGTCTTGCAATGTCAACTCTTCTTGTTTACCCGTCACCAGATGCACGGTTATTTCTGACATGTGACGCTTCTGATCATGCTATAGGATCTGTTCTAAGCCAGGAGAAAAAGGGAGAATGGAAATCTCGCGTATTTTTTTTCACGCAAACTTACTCCGGCTGAACAGCAATATTGCGTGTATGATCGGGTATTGTTGGCAGTGTACACTTCAGTTCGCCATTTTTCTTACATGTTAGAAGGTCGTAATTTTACCTTTAATATACGCCTTCACTCAAAAACGTGAAAAATGTTCACCCCGTCCGATTCGGCCTCTTGACTGGATTGGTCAATTTTCGACGGATATACGGCACATTTCGGGTTCACTTAATGTGGTAGCCGATAGCTTGTCTCACATTTCAGAGATCGAAACTCCCTCGCCGATTGATTATAAAAATTTGCGGAGGCCTAATTGTTAGATGACGATTTGAAACTGTTGAGAGCATGTGCTAATTCTTTGGAATTTGAGATAGAGTTCCAGGTGCGGACACTGAACTTTATTGTGATGTTTCAACTGGAAGAAGCCGTCCTTTTCTACCCAAGCAGTTCCGGTGACAAGTTTTTGAGACTCTCCACAATTTATCCCACCCGGGAGTAAAGGCTCCAGTAACTTTAGTCGGACAAAGTTTCCTTTGGCCTAGCTACCGAAAAGAAGTTGCTGAATGGACTCATTGTTGTATCCCTTGTCAACGAAGTAAGGTTCATCGCCATACGGTAAGTACTCACAGAAAATATCCTATTCCACGTCAACGATTCAATCATGTGCATATTGATCTTGTGGGACCACTTCCATCCTCTAGAGATTATGTTTATGCTCTTACGTGTGTGGACAGGTTTTCACGTTGGCCTGAGGCTATTCCTCTGAAGGATATTAAAGCTGAGACAGTTGCATTTGAATTTTATTCTAACTGGATAGCTCGTTTTGGGGTTCCCGAGAGGCTTACTACAGATCAAGGTAAACATTATGAAAGCAGACTATTTTGTGAGTTAGCTCGGTTGCTTGGCGTTAAAGTGATTCACACAACCCCATACTATCCACAGGCTAACAGTACAGTTGAGAGACTTCACCGACAATTCAAGTCCGCTATTCGGGATCATGCGACTGAAAGTTGGACTTTGGTCTTGCCTTCTTTCCTATTAGGGGTTCGAGCATCTGTTAAAGAACCTCTAAATTGTTCCGTTGCATAAATGGTGTATGGTTCTCCCATTACTTTGCCTGGAGAATTTTTTAATGCTGATAAAACTTTATCGGCTAATGATTCCCTTGCATCTTTGCTGAGGAGGATGTCTTTGCGACCAGTTCCTAAGCCGTAACATGGCAAGCATCAAGTTTTTGTGCATTAAGAACTAGATAATTGTTCCCATGTTTTTCTTCGACAGGATAGGATTACCAAGTATCTTGTTCCTCTGTATAGTGGACCTCATCTTGTTATTTCCCAAACGTCGAAAAATTTCACCATTCAAATCGGTTCTCGTCAGCAGACAGTTAGCATTGATCGACTCAAGCTGCCTTTCAGATGGCGGAGATCCAGCTGTATAGAGTTATGTTGTTTTTTTGGTGTTCCTGTTCCGTCCCGTTCGTTTAAAACTAAAAGTAAAATCTGTATTAAATAAATTATTTTTGTAGAGCGGTGTATTTGATGATTGGAAATAATACACACCCACTACAGAAATCATATTCATTGAGAGATTTCGAAAACTCATTTGGTTTTGGTTTCTCCTTTGTTAAATGGTATGGCAAAATTATTTCTAACTAATCGCCTTGGTGGGTATTCGACAAAATATTGAATTCGACAAAATATTGAATGAAAAAAAGAAAGTGGGCAAATTTCAAGAAGCATTGCTTGATTAGAAAGTTACTTAGCTATCTTTCAAATCCAAATACATCAACATTTATTAAAGACATGCCTTATATTGAAATATAGACAACAATGAAAGATAAGCCCGATTCTCTTATCTTGATTTTAAACAAACGGAAAAAAGACAATATGAATGACTTGAGCGTCATTTCATTAATGCAATAGTAATAGTATAAAAATATGCTCCTGTAATAAATTATTTAGGCTAATGTAGTATTAAAATATTTAAAAAAAACTTGTGTAGCAAAATATTTTATCGTATCAAAAATATGAATTTTAAAATATTGAAATATTTATTTTATGTTTAATTATTTTTTTAAATTGTGGAAAAAGCTCCAAACTCAATTTGTTTAAAATGGTAATTAGCGTGCCCCCGAGTTTGCCGCCAATATGGAAACAAAGCACAACGCTCTTGTAGTAACCCTAATGTTTTGTTTACTTTTTCCTACAATGGTTGAGTTGTACACGAGCTTCAACTCTTTTTAATAAATTTCCTATAAATAAAATTTCCTATTAAATCCATCCTTTTTACGTCTGTCTTTCTCAATTATTTATAATTTACTGTTCATGTTATCCACACAGTCCTTATGTTCAGTGTGCCAGCGAAGCTACTAGTTTCCCGCTCCCGTGACTAGTGAAGCCGTAGGATGTTTTTTTTAAGTTAAAAAATTCTGCCCGGTGCCTTCAACAGATGGCAGAGGAATCTGTTGAAGGCACCGGGTCCGAAAAAAAGAATTCTTATCGGTAAAAAAAATCATAATTATATTGCGAAAAGTGTTAACCGTAATTATCCCATATAATTGTTTTTTGTTTACTTTGTGCGCCATCTTTATTGGCGACTTGGCATCCTTGACGCGGCAAGGGGCACACTAAACGTAACTTTTACCCACAATTTTTAATGAAAATTCTAATAAAATTTTCGAAGAAATGGCTCGAAGATGTACATTTTAAATTTCTAAAAGTATGAACAAAATTTTCTAAATTTTATTTTAGAAGGATCCTCCTATATAGAGGGTCACCATACACACACACGGAAGGACGGACGAATGATTTACAAGAAGGAAAGAATGAAGGAGAAATTACCAGCTTTAGAATGCTTTGTCTCTTTATCATAATGCTTTCATAAATATTTATATATTCAGATAAATTTTGCGAATAGATTATTTAATTCTGAATTATAGTTATTTTAGCAAATACCTACACTTATCTGATCCCAAGTTTTATAGATCATTAAAAAGCAATTTGCGGAGCATTATGCTAACCATAGTTGGAAGGTAAATGTACATCATCTGCTTAAAGATGCAATTGCGTGCCATGATGAAATTCTCCAATGAAACAAAAACATAACCGAACGAGTAAAAAAACAATCAATTCTGATAAATCCAACATAAAATTTAAATTCTTACAAATTCCAAACCATTAAAAGTTGTGAATAAAATTTGTTGAATTTAAATGTGTCGATACATTGTTTCAAAGATAATATATTTATTAGTTAAAAATTCAAAATTGTCTTCAAATTTGTTTTATAAAGATTTTGCTTAATATTGTTTTTTCAAAATTAATTATAAAGATAATTTTATAGTTTTTTTTAAACTCCAGTATATTATTTTGATACGTTTAGTACTACAAATATTATATTCTGGTTAAAATTTAGAATATAGTTAAGCACAAAACAGGAAAAAAAAATTGAAATATGCTATCACAAATGCCATGTTATGAAGTCTGATTTTTTTAAGTTACGGGGTATCAAAACATTTTCTCATGACTCATATTTTAGCAATCACCAACAGTTAGAAAAGCGAGGGCTTCAGACTATCTCAAAATTGATCGAATTCTAAAATTTTTCAGGAGACCATATATATATATATATATATATATATATTTGTTAAAGCGGTTTTAAACACTTTGACAGACTGTGCATGCATCGATATTTAGAAAAAGGTGAATTTTATCGCCACACCGCTCAAGCTTCAAAACTTTTTCCCAGTAATAAACATTGAAAAAATAATATATATAACTTTCGATACATCTCCTCGCTGTTTCGCGTTCATTCCCATTTTCTTTGTCATTTGAGTTAGATTCTTACGACACTGCCCTTTATTGACCAGAGAGTAGAATCTGCTACATGGTGGCCATTGATACGAAGATCTTTATGGGCGCTAAGACGCCAAATGTGGCAACCTTTATCAGATTTCTAATAATCCTGATGGCGAAAATTTGTGACCTCAAAAGCAATAAATCGCCAATTTCCTGTTCGTGCATTTTGATGTTTCAAATACTCAAACGTTTTTAACGGGCAAAGCCCCAGTGTTAACATTATAAAAAGATGTAAACGGAATATAGAAGGTTATTTCTATTAGTCAAGCTTGAGTTTATAGTATCTGAGTGAGGAAAGTCAGTTATAACAGTTCTTAAAATAGGTTCGATTATAATTTCATAAACTTGTTTAAATTATAACTAAATTTAAATAACATGAGGTTTAGAACCCTATTCATAATGGATTGCTTTGTAAGACTGAGTGGCGATGTTATTGGAAATACTGGAGTTTTTTACAGATTCCTAATTTTTGTATTTAGATGCAATGCTGAAATATGATTGCATTTAATATAAAAGACTTGATAGAAGTATAATTTCAACAATACCTACTAAAAATTTTCCGCGAGTTATTAACAGACTGTTTTTCTGTGTTTGAAAGACTAATTAAATTGTTTCCTGCTTTAATAAAAATTATATTTAACAGTTTGGATCTGAATTTTTTAACGTTCTTAAAGTGGGCAATTATTCCAAAGAACATATTATTCGTTTGACGTTTTTCTTTAAAAAATCCTTATTCATATGTTAGAAGATTCTATTCATATTCTTATGTGTTTTTATTGCAATATTAATTTGGTATTCTAAAAATCGACAACTTCAACAAATATTACTCAATTTCCAATCTTCAACATAACATGTTTAAAGGTTAAATCGTGTTGTAAAAGTTCATTTTAATCTTTATGGCCACTGAAAAAATAAAATTTAATTTTTAAGGAAAAAAGACAAGAAAGTATTTCCGTCTTCATAAATCATCTGTCGATGTATAACGCATTAATCTATCTTTCCTTGCAGTAATGCATAAACAATAAGCCTACATATTATGTGTGCCATGATAAAATAACTGCTTAACACTCAACTAAAAGGGATTGTTGTTAAAATGTGCTAATAACAATCAAATTATTGAATAGTTTTATAGCCTTAAAAAGCATTAAATTGTTTAAATGGAAATTGATTGCAAATGGAAATTTTGCTCTATAATTCAAATCAACTAGTTTCTCTTAAAACGAGATATTGATATTACTAAACCAATCAGAATAAAACAATTTCATAACCAAGAACAGTTTTAACTATTTTAATTTTATGAAAAAATATCTTATTTTTACTCCAGTTCCAATTAGAGAACCATATTCAACTTACAAATTAAATATATAAATAACCATATTTTACTTAAACAGGATTAAAAATAAATTACCTTTTAAATCCTTTTCATAGCTATTTATTTCTCTATTGCATTTAAAAATGTTATTAATAATTAAATTTTATTAATTAAAATTTAATTAAAATTAAGTTTTTAAAATTTTATTAATAATTAAATAGTATTTAAGGAAATTTTTTTTGCTGAGCTTTATCTTTACACTTGAATTTCAGGGGGTGAGAAATGCACTTCTCGTTCAATTTACCGATTCTTTGCCATGAAAAGATAATCATCAAGATACAGTCATGGCCGGACTTAATTGTGCCCCCTTCTATTTTTGTCATTTAAAATCAATGTTGTGCCGGGATAGCCTGGTTAGTAGAGCGTTGGACTAGTACTCCTTAGGTTATTCCCCGAGTGTGTGGCGGCTGGTGCTCGTTAAATCTGTACGTGGTTGCAAAGTCCATGCCGAGAGTAATACCACTGGGGTTACTGGGTCAGAGGGGATCGTTCTCTGTCCCAGGTCTAAATTACGATCTGAGATGAGTGAATGAATATGCGTGAATGTAGTCCGCCCCCTAAAAAGGGCTGTGGTGTGTGTGTGTAGCTAAGTCGTACTCTTGGTCCTAAATGGCGCTACTTGTAATACAAGAGACGTATATCTCTGGCTTCAAATCTGATATATTAGCGGGGCTTGCCCATGGCAAGTGCCATAAGTAACAACAAAAAGCACAAAATCAATGTTAAAAAAAGTTCATCATAAAAGGTAAAGTAAAATAAATTTTATTCGATTTGGGGCTAAGACTCGGGTGCCTTATATGCCCCTGTCTTAGTCAGGCTCTGGTTACAATATACAAAAGCATATCACATTCTGAACGCGTGTATTGTGCTCTATTCCTTGTTTTTTTTAATGTATTAAATTTTCTACACCATCTGTTGTTCGTAATTCTTTAATATGATTTCCCATACTGTCTAAGCACATGTCTGGAACTGCATAATTCTTTGTCTCGAAGATAAGACACCCATTTTAAGAATATCCGTACATTATCTGATGCTATGTTCGCTGTGAGATAATGCAGATGGGATGTAATCTACATTAATGTAGGTGGAATGTTATATACATTATCTTACAGTCAAATATAATGTAGAGATTATTACCTAACCTTTCAAAATCCCTTTCTTTGGTCTCAAAATTTGGCAACTGAAATTTTTACATTATGCATTACTACTTAATTATATTATGTTATGGTTATTTATGAAAATGAAACAATTACTTCCTCGCGGATTCTATTTAAACACAAGATATGTCAAGTTTTAATGACAAAATTTATACATAGTACAAAATGAAATCTCCCGAAAGCGTCTGTATGTTGTAACCACAAAAATTCGAAAAATAATTAACGGATATTGGTGATATTTATACTATTTTGTTGAGCAGTTATTGGAATAGAATTTGGTACCTTGAAATCTTATCAAACTGAAGGCGAGTTTAATAATTGCGATTTTAACTTATCCGCGATTGCGAATAAATCTCAAACTGTGCATATGCAAATAAGTAAGAATATAAGAGATACATTTCCTTGTCTAATTTTAAATAGCGATTTAAATCTCATTATGCCGAAAAGGAAATACAACCTCGAAATGACCGCCTGTGTTTTGTCTGCAGGTATATCATTTACTTTTATAACTATTTATTCTTCAAGAAATCGTCTGAATCATACTTTAAGCAAGGATTCAGGCGATTTCTTAAAGCGCATACCGGCAATTAAAAATGGCAAAAGTCCGTATTCACATTAAATAAATTGGTGTGCTATTAGTTGTAAAAAACTTAATTGTAACACAAAGCTAATTTAAACCCTTTAACAGATATTTTTTATTCGAAATAACATTTTTCATAAAATAGTTCATGCACAACTCGATCATTGTAAACAACAGTAAACGAAACATCATTCGAGTCACTAGATGACCATTTCGTTGGGTTACCATATTAGCAGCAAACTCGGGTGTAGGGACGAGGTACACTAAACAACACTTCATCCAAAGAATTTATCTAAAACACTTGTTTAAGATCCAATTTATTTTAATTGAGTTTATAAAAATACAGAATTAATGAAGGTTAAAATGGTCATTAGTGTGCCCCCGAGTTTGTCGCCAATATGGTAACCCAATACAAAGCTCTTTGTAGTAACCCTAATGATGTTTTGTTTACTTCTTTCTACAATGGTTGAGTTGTATATGAGCTTCAACTCTTTTCTGAAAACTTTAATTAAAAATAATAAAATAATATCAATTAAATATTTTATTTTTGATCTGTATTATAATTCAGATTTTTTGTATAGTTAATAAGAAGTTTCAATTATATTTTTAATGCGATTATAAAATATTTATTCCTTTACTCATTTTACTTCTCAGTATGCGATTTCACAAAATCGTCTGCTTTACTTCTTTACGAAGTCGTCTGGTTTCTTTCTTTAAAAACCGTCTACAATAGAACAATTCGCATTTCTCGTCATTCTTTTAAAGCTCTGTCGTTTGTTTTCTTCGCTAGTTATTTTTTCGGCGTTTATTCAAGAGTGGATGACAGGTCAGTGGTCATTTCGAACCAGATAAATGGATGAAGGGTGATTGGAATATTTTTTATAACCAATTAAATACTTCAAGTTTGTACATTATGTCTTTAAAATTTCCTATTAAATCCATTCTTTTTGCATCTTTGTCTTCCTCAATTATTTATTATTTACTGTTCATGTTATCCGAACATTCCTTATGTTCAATGTGCTAGCGAAGCTACTAGTTTCCCGCTCCCGGGCATAGCGAAGCCGTAGGATGTTTTTTTAAGTTAAAAAATTCTGCCCGGTGCCTTCAACAGATGCCGGAGGCATCTGTTGAAGGCAGGCATCTGTTGAAGGCACCGGGCCTGAAAAAATAGTAATAAAAAGACAATGCTTATCGATTAAAAAAATCATCATTATATTGCGAAAAGTCGTAACCGTCACAAACCCTTAAAAGTGCTTGTTTACAGTGTCCGCCATCTTTATTGGCGACTTGGCATCCTTGGCGCGGCAAGGGGCACACTATAAGTAACCTTTACCTTAATGAAAACAGGTGTTTCTTATTCTTCCGTATTAGGAATAATGATAAACTCATCCAAGACTCAGCTGTGTTTTATCTAACACTTGGACTTGGATTTTAAAATCAATAAAACATATCACTTGACGAACACTGAAGAGTTGAAAAGTTTGGTTTATCTTTTGGATGCGAGTGTACAAATTGCTTATCAGTGGAACTCTCCCCATTAAGAAACAGCGCAATAAGTGTCAAACACTTTGACAATCGCAATCAAGATAGTACGAAGCGAGATCAGTTCTGAATGTCTCATGAGGGACAAACTTCTAACATAAGTTTTAATATTTCAAGACAGGCATCTTAATCTTCTTGAATTGCCGTTCCATTAGTTTTCTTATTTACCTTTGTAAATAAACTTTAGAATTTAAAAAATTGCATGAAAAGAAAATTTATAATACCAGAAACTCAAATTGTAAAATAAAACGATACTTAAGATATTTATTATTATTTAATTTTGCATATGAGAGTCTTTATTAGAATAACTTTGAACGGAAATGGAAGAAACAAAACACTAACATTTGATTTATAATAGAAAATAAATTTGCATAATTTTAATTTTTATTAAATTATGTTATTTTTATTAAATTTTATATATTTATTAAAATAAATAAAATAATATTTATATATTTATTAAATATTAATATTTTTATTAAATATTTTTGTAAATTATTTTTAATTTTTTGTATGATGAAAATTTGTATAATTTTGTTTAAACAAAAATGGTTCTAAGTGACAAAATATTCACTTATTATGATTAGTTATTAAAAATGCCCCAATATGAAAACTAAAATCTAACAATATATATAATTCACCATACTAATAAAGAAGTTGAACTGAAAAGTATTGCACATTCAATTTTTTTGGAAAAAATATTTAATTATATTTATAATATCTAATTACATTTTAACATAATACAGATTTGCTAAAATTTTGATAAATAATTTTTATTCGAAACAGAAATTGAAGAAATAGAAATTTTTTTTGATTAGTTCAAATTTAGTTTTGGAACACAATTTCGAACATATTTGCAAAATAACTTTTTGTACTTAACTCATGACTACTAATGAGACTTCTAAAATAAATAAGTAAATAAGTCGCATAGATAATTAGATGCATAATTAATACACAGACCTCCTTATTACATCAAAAAATAAATACATGCAAATATTTTAAGTTGAGTTACCCTAGAAAATACATCTACATTTTTTAACATTCTGTAAGTATTTTTAACAATCAAAATTAAAAAAAAAATGTTAAAATTATCTACCATTTTGAATGGGTAACAAAGTCACAAAGTTTTACCCCCTCACTGTAGAGCACAGCGCTAACCCACTCGCTGTAGAGCACAGCGCTAACCCACTCACTATAAAGCAAAGCGTTAACATAGTAATAGACTTCAAACTTTCAAGCTTATTAAATAAAACTACATTGTTTAATTTATTATATATATTGCCCCACTTTTTAAATTAGATTAATAAGGTGATAACTAAATAAAAGTTAATTGTAATTTTCTTTAGAAAATTGTCAAAAACTAAGAAACCCAAAGCTTTATATTAATTGGAGAGGTAAACAATAAATCTCCCCGAAATTCGTAAATATGTAAATCACCTGCATTATATTTATTACAATTTAAATCATAAATAGACTAAAGACAGATAAAGGCAGGTTTAATTCTATTTTCACACTAAATGCTCATAACTATATCGAATTCATTCATCAAAAAGTCTAAATTGGAATTCTATTTACCGCTAAGATTAAGTGCACATTCCATTTAAGTTAACATTTCCAAAAAATAACTTTAAAAAAATGGTTAAAAGTTTTCTTGGGTGATATAATTTCATAAGAATACTCTACAATAGCATCATTGAGCTATGCTTTTAATCAATAAATCAAACATTTTTTATAAAATATTTGATATTGAAAATTAGTAAATATATCACTTACGTTTCGACTATTTGACGATTCCCACTACAAATTTCTTCCCTTCCGTCTTTGAATTCTTTTTATTCTCTTCTAGTTTAGTTCCGCAGTTAAAATGCAAAACAAGTTTATAATTCTATTAGCAAAATCTTTCTTGAAAAGTTTCTAGGGAAACTGACGAGAATGGAGTAATCAAGCCTTTTATCGACGTGGTGAGGAACGAACAAAATCTTAGTTTTCTTAAGTGCGTGGTATGAAACCAAAAAGAACTTCTTTCAAAACAAAATGGCTCAACCGGCTGGTATAATTCCATAGGTAATTTAAAATTCGATGCATGGCACTTTTGAACAATTCACGTTGCAATCTACAACTAGAGACAACTCAGCATTGTGAAAACTGAGGTTTTTGTGCTTTCAAATCACAAAGTTCTTTCTTTTTTCTTAGGTTTTCAAACAAACTGTTTTGAAATTTCGCATGTCCCTTTCAAAAGGGCAACCCTTATCATAATAAGAAAGATATACATATTGAAATTCCCTTTCCTTGGGATGATTGAGGACCTGTTTGAAGTTGCATGAGAGTAGAACGGAACAGATTTTGTTTAGTTCAGCTCAGTTCAGTAGTTCTTTGAGAGGAAAGCAGGATTTCTCACAATGCAAATTATTACCCACTATAGAAGGTCAAGCCTACTTCTAGAACATCACATGATCGCAATGGGACAATGGCAAATAGTTGTCCCACTGAGATAACCATTTGCCAATGTTCCATTTAAGTCACATGATGTTCTAAATGTAGACGTGTTCTTCCCTTGCGGGTAATAGTTGTCTTCGTGTGAGCGTTTTTTATACTTCGTGTGAGAGTTTCTTTATACTTCGTATTTGGATGCTTTTTCTTCATTTTCCTGGAATACAAATACTTCTAGAACATCACATGATTGCAATGGGACAATGTCAAATAGTTGTCCGGCTGAGACAACCATTTGTCATTGTTCCATTCGGATCACATGATGCTCTAGAAGTAGACGTGGTCTACCATTGCGGGTAATAGTTGGCTTCGTGTGAGCGTTTCTTTATACTTCGTATTTGGATGCTTTATCTTCATTTTTCTGGGATACAAATACTTCTAGAACATCACATGATCGCAATGGGGCAATGACAAATAATTGTCCCGTTGAGATAACCATTTGCCATTGTTCCATTTGGGTCACATGGTGTTCTAAAAGTAGACGTGGTCTTCCATTCCAGGAAATAGTTGGTTTCGTGTGACCGTTTCTTTATACTTCGTATTTGGATGCTTTTTCTTCATTTTCCTGAAAAACAAATACTTCTAGCACATCACATGATCGCAATAGGGCAATGGCAAATAATTGTCCCGTTGAGATAACCATTTACCATTGTTACATTTGGGTCACATGGTGTTCTAAAAGTAGACGTGGTCTTCCATTCCAGGAAATAGTTGGTTTCGTGTGAGCGTTTCTTTATACTTCGTATTTGGATGCTTTTTCTTCATTTTCCTGGAATACAAATACTTCTAGAACATCACATGATCGCAATGGGGCAGTGGTAAATAGTTGTCCCGTTGAGACAACCATTTGCCATTGTTCGATTCGGGTCACATGATGTTCTAGAAGTAGGCGTGGCCTTCCATTGCGGGTAATAGTTGGCTTCGTATGAGCGTTTCTTTATACTTCGTATTTGGATGCTTCATCTTCATTTTACTGGAATACAAATAAAAATTATTGTTTTGTGGAGAAACTTGACAAATATTATGCAAAGAAGAAGATGGTTCAAAACTAAGATTATAAAGAGAAAACGAATGAAAAGGAAAACCAAATTCATGAAAGTACAGACAATACAAAAATACAAAGAGGAAAACTTTTCCAAGAAAGTTTAAGGTTCAATAAGTAGCTAAAAGAAATTTTCTGTGAAACTTTGTTTTCATCGAAGCATCTTTCGTTAAATCAAAGATACAAGAAATAGAAAATGGAGCAATTCCTATTCCAAATCTGGAACTATCCATGAAGGTTTAGATTTTTATTATAGCTAAAGAGAATATGTTTAATATCTTTAATTTCATTACAAGCAAGGACAGTTGGCTAAACTGATCAAACCAAATCTAATATATTCTCATGAGATGGAAAGGTTCCAGTAAAAAATGCCTGAGTAAGACATTTATCTTAAGGTTGGGAGGATATCAACTAAGTCGAGGTCATCAAACCAAATATAATCTATTTTCATGAGATGGAAAGGTTCCAGTAAGAAAATGTCTGAGTAAGACATCTATCTTAAGATTGGGAGGATATCAACAAAATTGAAGTTTGACGCTTTCCAAGAGAAAATGATTTGCTATTGCTATTTTCCTTCAATGCCTTAAAACCTGGCCTAAGAATTTCATTTTTTAATGAGCAGGAAGATATCTTCAGGATATAACCATTTCACATATCCAGTAGCCCGTGCTTTTTGAGTTTAATTATCCACTTTTTCTTTTTATAGGATATCAACATAACCATGGGTTCAAACAATCAAACTATCCACTTGTTATTTTTATGGGATGTCAGCATAATCATGGGTTCAAACAATCAAGCTATCCACTTGTTATTTTTATGGGATATCAGCATAACCATGGGCTCAGAGAAATTTCAGAGAATGAATTTTATTCTAAAAGAGAAACAAAGATTGTTTGATAAGTGCAATTAATCAAGGAAATTTATAATTAATATTCATAAGAGCATATAAAACTGATAAACTGTCTATGTCTGACATAAATATGCATTTCTACACAAAACTGGAGAATTGAGAAGGGAAATTGCTAGAACTTCGCAAGCAAAATCTAATTTTGAATTGAAAATGAAGATAGCACCAATACTCTCACCTCAAAATTACAAATTTGTTTCAGCAAATACGATGAAAATTTATTTGTGGAATAGAGATAGTGCACCAAGACAATCTGTGCATAGATCTATAATCGGATCGAGTTTCATATCTTAGATTCTATCATGGGCATTTGATAACATCATTTGGATGGTGAAATAAACATTCTCATTAGAATTCTTTGACAATTTTTTCTTCATTATCTAAAAAGAATAGTCGTCTTTATGCTTTTAATTGCATTTGTGATTTAAAGAGTTAGTTCTACATTTTTTTTCAATAAACTTTTCGCTTCATAATTCATTTTTACCAATTAGTTATGTAACGTATCTAATTTCGTTGTTTACTTTTAAGTCAATCCATACAGAAATACGATTATCATCTGGGAATAATAATTTTTGTTTAGTATTTATCTTTTAAGATATTTGATATCTAAAACTAAACAAAAATTCTGTAATTAGATGCAGGAATCGGAAAAATCGTAAGTGAAGAAATTTGTAAATTACGCCATTAATTTATTATTAACAATCAATTTCAAATTAAATTAGAGCATAATGAACTGAACAACTTTTTTATATCCTTTTAGAATTCATTTTTATACTAACCCTTTGATCTCCGAAAAATAATTAGATGCAAAATTATCCACTTAATACAAATATTTGTTCATTGCCATGAAAAATAAATATGCATAATTCTTTTATATTGAATTTCTTTGAAAAATGATACTACATCTTTTAACCATTAGGTAGGCGTTTTTAACAAACTAGAAAAATAAATAAATAAAACGTCACAATGAGGCCCAATCTTGATTGGTGAGACAGTGGCACCATTGGAGTGCAAAGGGCTAATATACAGACATATATAGAACAGAAGTAATCATGGGTACGTGCGGATTGCTCTAGGGCTGAACTTACTAAGTACTGGCTTGTAGCCGAGTAGCATAATCATTAGACAAAAGTGCTCTTCAGTCCATGGGATGTTATCTTATTTATGAAACGAACGCCACAATATTCCCTTACCAGTGAGTTGGCGGAGAAATGAATGATTTTGTAGCGCCAAGCATTATGGCGAACATGTGAATGAGTTGGCCAGCGTGTGTGTGAGTTGATGCGTCAAGTGATTCTAACCAGTTTGTTTGGTTATTGCGTCAAGTGTATCTGACGACTTTTGCTGCGGATAGATGGTGCCCCGACAGCTGTTCGAAGCTTCGTATGAAGATTTTTTATCCCACCCGGGGCACCAATGTCGAAATATGTAAGTTACTGTGGGGTTTAACTTAAAACTTTCTGGTTTGTAACCAAGTACTTTAGCCGTTAGACCAAATTGCACTTCATTCCAAGGGATGTTTTGTGGTTTATGAAACAAAAACCACAACCATAAGTGTTTTTGAAACCGTCTTCGTGTCATGGTTGTCACGAATTGAAGAACTTGTTCAACATATATAGAATGAATGGAACTATGTAGTGGAGGTAAACGTGTAATTGTTTAATATGTATCTATTTTCTTCTTCACTTTGATGTCGCATGGAAATGTGATGAAATTTGAAGGATTAGTAAAATATGATACTACAATATTTTTCTAATAAGAATTTTAAATTTTTATTGAATAAAGATGAAGATAATTTCTAACTATTTAAACGAATTTTTCCCTGAGGTACATCCCTATATGAAGACTTTGCAGAATCTTGCTGAATTCGGATTTATAAATTTAAAATCAAGGATTCAAAACCAAATTTCACTGAAGAACTGTTGTCTCTGGGGAATAATACAAATTAAAGTGATTGAGGTCAGATGATTTCTCACTATTGTGCCATGGAGATGGTCCTTAAATAGTATTCTATTAAGTAAACATGGAATTTTAAACTAATCCATCAAAACATTGAATGAAATCACCTCTAGTGTTGTGAATGAGTTTATTGATATCATTAAATATTGTTAAGAAGTTGTAATAATTGTTTTCTTTATCATTTGTTTTAATGGAAAGGATAATTCTATAAAATTTTTAATAAATATCAATTAGATGATATGGAAACAAACCTGGTGACCATTTGATGACAAAAGCAAAAATCCCCGAAAATTTTGTAATATGTCCTTTTACGAGAGTTACAAAAGCAGAGGCTGACTGACGAAAGTCAGTTGAGTTGAGCTCAAGTGAGTATTTGAGCGAAGCTTCTTCTTGAAATACTGATCTCTTGCTAATTCTCTGAGCACTTTCTACTGCTGTGCATATTTAGTAGCATACTTATACTATAGTATACTACGAATACTATTTTAAGTGTATTTCTTCATTATTTTAATACCGGTGTTTTGTATTTCTATGTAGAATGAAGATTCTTTATCCTTAACTGCCACCCACTGGATGCACTTCAAAACATTTGATGATAACCTTCTTATATGGTAGTTGGTTCTCACCACCCTGGTGCTCACGGAAAAACGTTGAGGTTATCCATTGATAACGGGACTTACGGATATTACTTCAATTCAAAACGGGACGTACTTCCTGTCCAGGGGACGGCCCTTACAACTCAATCGCAATTTCCATTAATGTTACTTTTGTGATGGCCATGTTATTACGTTTGATACATGTGCCTTCAGACTGATAAGCTTGGTCAATTTGTTGTTTTCTTTAACTGAGCTTGTTAAACTTATCAACGCACAATGCATGGATTTAATATTTTTCTGTGCATTATTGTCAAGTATCTGATGGAAACGATTTCGTTTTACACTATATTTCACCTTTGATATTATTACATTTCCGCCTTTGTTTTATATAAAAATAAGAACACATAAATGGATCGGAGCCAGTGAAAGAAAGCGTACAATTCTTCGTCAGAAAAAAAAATTAATATAAGAATATTAATTCTAAAACCAGAAAATAGCAAACAGTAAATGATAAAAAGGAATCGATGAGACAAAATATTGGAAAAGATAAAAATCAAATAAATGATGAAAAATCTCCTTTGCGAGTCGATGGGAAACGGAGGAAACACATTTCCGAAATAAAATCTTATCACAAAGAAAGGCATGGAAAAGAATATATCAGAGATGGTGAAATCGAACTTCGATTATGGTTCGAATATTTTCATTATCGGTTGAAAGGAAATTATTCATTTTATGCTCACAATGCTCTGAAAAGCACTCAGTCCTCATGGAAATGGAGAGATAAAAATTCCGGGAAATATTCGATCTTGCCCAGCAATTTTAAAAAAGATCGAATTTATCATTTATTTCTGCTTTGTATGAAGATTTATAGCCTTTGAATACTTTAAATATCTTCCAATTGCGATACCATTATATAAAGGATTTAAAAATTGTTGTACATCAGAAACGAAAACAATGTAAATGATCTATATCAATACTACTATTATAAATGTTAAAGTTTGGATGGATGGATGGATGGATGATGTTAATCAATCACGCCAGAACGGCTGAAGGAAATTGGATGAAATTTAACACAGAGATAGATTGTAGTCTAGAATAGAACATAGGCTACAATTTATTCCAGTTAATTAAGTGGTTATTTTTTATTAATTATAAACTAAATTTTCCTCCCCAAATAAAAATAAAAACTGAAAACATCTGTCTGAATTTTTTGAATCGTTTGATTTTATTTTTCTTTTTCAGGTATTCTTTTAATATTATCTTATATAATGGAATTCTTTATGATTTATAATTGGATTTTCCGACAGAAAGCTTTTTTTTATCAGAACAAAAAAATAAAAAAATCTATCGTTTGTTTTTATTTTTCATTTTCCGTTTTTCATTTTAATATTATCTTATTATTCTAAAGGAATGTTTATTAATTGTTTTCTTACTCTGTTCTTGTGTTAATATAATTCGATATATCCTGTTCATTTTTCGTCATTTTTTTTTCTTGCTGTACATATTCCTTTTGCCTATTATCATCATTTTCGATTAAAATTTTAAAAGTACCTTTATAGTTTCAAGTACATAGTTTTATGTAGTTTTTTCTCCCATGCTAATGATGTTAGACGTAACATATTTTCTACCGGTTATTTCAAACTATTCTGTTTATTTTCCTAGTGTATGATAAATTTAAAATTAAACATCGTTAATTAATAGTTCTTTCGATTCCTTCATAAGTGCTTTTGAATAAAAATAAAATAGCTTAATTGAAATTAAAATTTTCTATTCTGCATTGCCCTAACTGGTGCTTAAAATTCACGTCCTTGTATTGCTCCAATTGACGTTGAAAATTTATGCATGTTTACGATTTTGATAACATTTTAATTTATGATTAGACTGTCAGTTCTCACTTATACACATCAAAATTTTTACGCGTATGAAGTCGTGGGTAAGAACTAGTAAAGTATAAAATGAAGTCTCTTGAAAACATATGTATGTTGGAACCACAAAAACTCGGGAAATAGTGAACGAATATTAGAGATAATTGTACCATTTTGTAGAGCATTTATTAGTGATGGTGTTAGTGCATTAAAATAGTACCAAAATAAAAAAGGAGTTTTATAATTGCGATTTTAATTTATCCACGCATGCGCAAAACACATCACATTGTCGTGAAAATATACGAATTTTCACGACAATGTGATGTGTTTTATATACTTTAGAGAATATATTTTATATACTTTAGACAATATAATACTTTAGAGTCATTTTTATTAACTGATAAGGAAAAACACATTGAGATATGATAAAACTTTTTCGTTCTTCAAATTTGGTAGTTTGCTTTTTCACAAAATGATAATAATTCTTTAAGCTAAAATAATATTTTTTATTTGTGTTGTTGTTACTTATGGCACTTGCCATGAACAAGCCCCGCTGATACATCCACAGATTGTACTCCGGGGATATGTCTCTTGTTTTAGAAGTAGCGCCATCTAGGGCCAAGAGTACTTACGACTTAGCTACACAAATGCCACAACCCTTTTTAGGGGGCGGCCTTCATTCATGCATATTCATTCACCCATCTAAGTTCGTAATTTAGACCTGGAACAGAGAAAGACCACCTCTGACCCAGTACCCCCAGTGGTATTACTCTCGAAATGGAGGACTTTGCGACCACGAACAGATTTAACGAACGCCAACTGCCAAATGTTTTATTTGTAATGGAATTGTTGAGTACATTCAGAGATTAATAATAATATATACATTTCGATTAAATTTAGTTACATTACATTTGAGTATTCTTTGTACAAGACTTAGCATATTTCTTACCATTCGAAGCAACCATATGCTCAATTAACACAATTTTGAGTCAAAATAAAAATAGCATTTTCGAAAAACACACGACATTTACATTTACGTGTAGAAAAAATCCCTGAAGTAAAAAGATTCTATGATGAGCCGAAAATCAATGTCACAGAATGACGAAAAATTCTAGAAATGTCCTTATCCTTCTGTGTCTGATCTCTTAGTGAGGTAAAATCGACGAAAAGTGGTTGTCTTGAGATACTTAAACAAATAGTATATATTCTGAGAGATAAAGTAAATTGTATAATTATATGCAGAAATAACAAGTCTAAAATATCCCGTTGCTTTTGTTGTTGTTGTTACTTAAGGCACTTGCCATGGAAGAGCTTCGCTGATACGAGCAGCAGATTTTAAACCGGAGATATGCCTCTCCGGTTTTACATGTAGCGCCATCTAGGGCCAAGAGTACGACTTAACTATTTTCTTTTGCAACTTATAACATTAATTAGATTTTTAATATAAATATTTTTAAATATATAACCGAAATGCAGGAATTTATTTTAAATTAAAATAAGAATATTCTATTTTTTATATTATACACATATTCTTAAATAAACATATCAATTGATAGTATTTATTTATTTTTAAATTAAAAAAAATCTTTGAGACCAATGTTTTTGATTTTTACTCGATGTAAATATAGTTGTTTCTTTATTAGTTTAATGATTAAAAAATGTTTAAAATTTGATCGGGCAGCAATCAATTAAATCTATTTCATAAGTTATTATCTGTTTTTAATCAATAATAGTTTTGGTTATAAAAGGTTTCTCTCCCGTAGTGAGAATTTCTTACATTATTTGCAGACGATTTTTTTTTCTTCCTAGCTTTTTTATTACGTCAAAAACAAAAAGAATTATCTCGATTTAAAGAAATTTTTTAACGAATATCCAGCAAAGAAAACTTTATTCTTGGGACTTCAAGAATTATTTGACATTCCTTCGAAAGTTTTGGCGGAAGTTTGAATAGATTTATCTTTATCTATTTCGTAGAATTCGATTCTACACAGATGATTTCCTATGAAATATGAAAAATAAATACTCATAGCATTCCAACTCTATGTAGTTACATATTTCATTCATTTCGTATATGTGAGTAATGCCAACAATGCATTTAAGTTTAAGAAACCTTTTCTTACTTCTGCTATTCATAGACAATTTAATTTAAACTAGATTTGTATCCATAAAATTCTGTAAAGCATACCGTTTATTAAAAAAAATTATCTAAAAAAATCAATTAATATATAGATAAATAAATGACCTGGTATTATTAAAATATTTATAATTTCAAAATATTTTTTGAGTCCTCATGAAAAATCTTTTACAGTTGGGAAAAATATACACCTAAGAACTATTAAGGATTAATAAATGTGGCTTTTAGCACTTACCAATATGGAGATGAGGAGATAACTACAACATAGAAATCAGTTAAATAAATTCGAACTGATTATTCCATTCCGAACAAAGATGTAGTAATACAAAACAGCGACCCTTAATAATGAATCGGGGAAGTGTTCTCAGACTCTAACTATACTTGTTTTTCTTCACTGGGACACTTGAACACTTCCTGCTTTCCGAATCCACAGAGCAGCAGACCGTATCGATCACCGAGCGTCAAATAAATCGAAACAGAAGCAGTAAGCAAACTGGCCTGGAGAAACAAAAAACAAGAAAATGCGGCTCGACTTGGATTTCATTTGGGAATAATAAACTTTTCCTAGGGTGGCTCTTTGAATTAAGTAAAGGCACCTTATTTTATCAAGCATTAGGTGTTCATCCATTTAAAGAAGATAAAATATTAATAGTAATGAATATTCTTTCTTCTCTATGGTATGATTCTCTACTATAGTATGATTCTTTCTATTTGGTGTGGTATCTTCTTTTTTTTATATGGTAAAGTCTCTTCTTCTTTCTATGTGATATGGTCTCTTCTTCTCTTTATATGGTATGATTCTTTCTATATGATATAGTCTCTTCTTATTTCTATATGGCATGGTCTCTTCTTATTTCTATATGGTATGATCTCTTCTTATTTCTATATGGTATAATTCTTTCTGAAAGGTATGGACCCTTCTTCTTTCTATATGGCTCTGTTTTTCAATATGGTATGATTCTTTCTACATGGTATGGTCTCTTCTTCTTTTTATATGGCTCTTCTTTTAAATTTGGTATCGTTCTCTACCATAGTATCTCTTCTTCTTTCTATATGGCTCTTTTTTCTACATGTTATGTTTCTCTACCATGGTATAATTATCTTTTTCTGTCTATATGTTCTTTTCTATATAGTATAATTCTCTACTAATACTTTTCTATATGGTATGATTCTCTACTATTTTCTTCAATCATTTGTTTTAAATTATCAAAATTATGCAATAATTGTTTTAAGTTCTGTTATAAAAAATAATAATGTGCACCGTTAAAATAGATTTTTTATATGATGTCAAGTTTTGAAAATTCAAGAAAATACAATTATATAATCTCTACAGTAAAAATAAAGGTAACGCTAAAGCTATAGTTATCTGAAACAATTAAAAAATTTATTTAACATTATTCTTGATAAATTTTTGTCACTTAGGACTTCCTTGTGGGAAAAAATTTCATTGCAGTATATTACAATAAAGATAAAATTTTTTAAAAAACAAAACTACTCTTATATAATTTATTTAATATTAAAAATAACAAAGCTATAATTTTAATATTTAAAATAGTAAAAAACTACATATTACTTCATTCTTTTGGGATTTTTTCAATCATTTAGGATTTAGGTATAGCACGGTTCGGTTTATAGCATGAAATTTAAATAAAATTAAGAGGCAAAATTTAAAAAAAAATAGCAGTCGTATTTACCCTTCCTCGATTATTAAATTACATAGTATGTATCCTCTTACGGTATTAGTGACGCATTTTAATACCACTGTTGAAATTTATTATCTTGTACTTGAAACTTTTATCAGTTTTTAAAAAGTTGTATGTGCAATATTTGAAAAAATTAAACTTAAACTGAATTAAAAAAAAATAAAAATAATTACTTTTTTATTCAATTTAATGTTAAACTTTTTTTATACTTAAAATTTTTATTGGATAGCTGAACACTTCTTATTTACTAATTCATAACGAAGCAGATAACTTCTGTCATGGACGCGAAAATTATTGCAACAATAATTATTTCAATTTTATAGGTTTATAAAAATGTAAGTAAACGTAGTCTGCATAGAACTTAATTACGGCTACAAGTTAGTTGTTGATTTTAAGAACCATTTAGATCATCCTACATGTTTGATTGCTTGCTTTAGAAGTAGTTTGCCAGTGGTCATAAATCTCGAACAAAATTAGAATATTCATAACAAAGTTGTTCGATTATTGTTGAATTAAATTTTTGAAAGCGGGACGTATATAGCATCATTTATTAACCCGGCAGGACGGCCGCGGGGTGTTTCGACACACCACGCCCAAAAATATTCATCTACTGACTCCCCTTATAAACCAAAGGGGTCTGGTCCATCAGTACCTGCCTCTAAGGTCACTTTCCGTGCATAGATTCTGAAAACGGCGAATTCAGACACCATTTTAGTCTTATAGAACGATTTGGGATGTGCGGACACCCAATGCGCGCGCTCGTGTTAGTATTTTTCAGTGCGAAATCATGGCTTGTTCCAGTCATTCTGTTCGGTCTTTTCCTCATTTGACGCAAGAGTAAGAAATGAACATACTTCAGGAGATGTCAGAGGCGATTTTGTCAGATGAAAAGAATATTGAAGAAGAATTAAACGATTCAGGTAATGATGACATATTCAGCGATCAACAGTCTGAATTAGAATAAGAATGCGATTCTTCAGAGGAAGTTTACTACCAAACTAGCTTTTTTTTTTATCAGAAAATATATAAAGAAAGCTGAATCA
Source organism: Argiope argentata (assembly GCA_026289955.1). Taxonomy (NCBI): domain Eukaryota; kingdom Metazoa; phylum Arthropoda; class Arachnida; order Araneae; family Araneidae; genus Argiope; species Argiope argentata. Next base: position 1,555,386 of record JAOUZG010022297.1, read on the forward strand.
CAGATTATGCTATTTGTGTCCAAGAAACAAGGATATTAAATCGAAAACCATGTGTGTGAGGTGCGACAAAAATATATGTCGAGAACACTCAGAAATTGAAGCTGTATGTGATAACTACAAAAATCTAAAGTTTCATATTTATGTACACCTAAACTATTAAGAAAATTGATTAGTATCGGTATTTTTTTATTTACAATAATGTATAATTTTTATTATAGTAAAAATTACAAAGAAAAATTATTAAGTGTTACAGGGGAAAAGCTCCGTTTTTCGAACCGAGACCAAAACGGTGAGCGCTTTTAATTTATTCATTAATAATTTTGAAAATTACGATATTTTAACATATAATTTTTCTCTCAAAAAAGCATAATTATTATAAATTTCCTTAGAAATATAAATTTTAAATTTTTTTCGCATTTATGCCATTTAATATGTTTGGGGTGTGCTGACACCCCATGCCCGTTCTGGTGTTAAGTTTCGGGGCGCCCGTCCTGCCGGGTTAAACTATTTCCTTTCTCTGAATCAGATTATTTTTATTTGTTGATTATCTAAGATTATAAGAAGCAATTTTACTAATCATTGAAAAAAATTAGGATTTTATTTAAATAAGTCAACGGAGTAAAAAATATTTTTCTTTGACTATTTAGAATAATTTTGATTCTGATTAATCCATAACTGCTTACCCTATTAATATATTTGTCTGAGTTAATCTCAAATATTCAAAACTTATGAAATGATATCACGGACATTTGTTAGATGTATTAATAAAACCAAAAAAAAGTTACTTGTTTTGTTGCATTTCTGAAGCTTACAAACTTGAAAAATACACTTGCATACTATATTTTGATCGTATGTATAAACTGGATATTATATTTTATAAACTTGTATATTATATTGTAATTGCATGCATAAATTGAAAATTATACATTATAAACTTGTTTATTATATTACAATTAAATTTATAAACTGAATATTATATATTATGAACCGAATTTGGATTGACTTTATTCTTGTTAATAAATAAAACATATCTGATCTATGATGGCCAAACTGCTAATTTATACACCTTTAGGTCGCATATATTAGCAATTGGAAAAATGATTAAAATATCATAAATAATTACATAAATGCACGTTTGGAAAAATTATATAATACAAATTTTTATGAAACGTTCTATTTCTACCAGATCGATTTAGCAAAACGTTCCTGGCTCATTATCACTTTAATAAAACAGCTCTGTTCTTTTACTTTATAACTACTTGACCGATTTAACTGCTAAAAATTTCTTTGAAATAGCTATTGACTAAACAGTCCAAAATCATTTATAATTGTTAAATGTAGGAATTCTTGACTTGGTCAGATTGATTGCGAAATTCTGGATTCTTAAAATGACCGTGTTTTAGGAATATATTTATGTATATGTAGGACTGGTGAGACAAAATGTCCATTCAATCCTATTTGAATCAGTGTCTATGGTACTGATTAAGAAAAGAAGTAACGTTTAAAGAAAAATAATAAATTTATTTAAGAAAAAAAAACAAGATTAACTGGACCTTAACAGAGTTGGAAGTTAAAATATTTAGATGGCACCAAAGGGCAAAGCCTAACACGATGTCTGCACATAGTCAACTAACAGCCATCTAAGCGTAAGATTATTAAACACTCATCATAACTGGAGATGAACCAGCAAGAATCCAAACAATTAGTTTTTTGTTGAAACTCATGGTCATGTGACATAAGGATTAATTAATAGATCCCAGGGCACCATCTATAGCAATACAAGAACACTAAATTGAAATCTGAGTGTATTCGGTCTAACAGTGGAATGGTAATGGAAACTAATTAAATATCCACACAAATGACATATAAATTCAGGAAATTATGTATAGCTTCTGATTTCCAAAATTTTTCAAGAAAAAGCATTCACATATTGAAATTGTAGAAGAAATATAATTGTTAAGATATTTGAGGTGTTTTATATAACTATGTATAATATCTAATGGCTCTCTTCGGTCATAATTACTAACCATTAAATTCTGTTATAATTCAGATAAAAATTTGGATTTTTTGAAATTTGTATCTTACATGTAATTGCAACTTAAATTAGACGTGATCATAGTTATAATTATTATTAGATTATGATAATTAATTACATTTTCTTTCTCGTCTCAATTGAAAAACAAAAATTCGTAAATAAATAACTGAATTTTTCTAATTATAGATTTACTAAAGCACATTATATACAACCGGAAAGTTAGCATAATATATAAATTGTCAGCATAAAACCATCAGTGATTTCATCTTAAATAAGTGAGAAAAAAATAAAACTCGAAATGAAAAAAAATCTAGCTGAAGTAAAACCAAAGAACTTTTCATTGTGGTAAAAAAATGCCAATCATTCTTTTAGCATAAAGGTAGGGGAATTTCCAACATGACACGTTTTCGGTCCTGCTTTACATTTGATATTTATGGAATTCATATTTAATTCATAAGAAGAATTCTTCAAATCACAGTTTTTAAGACGCCTGTCCTTCCTGAATCCCTCTATTCAAAGATAAAAATGAATTTCATTCAAAGTATTCATTGATTTTAAAAAATTTTCTAGTGTTATTTCACTACATTTTTCTTTACATAATATATTCAAAATTCAGATAATTTCGGATTTACGAATACTTGCGGAAACATGAAGAATTCATAAATCAATTATAAATGATTCTGTATATAGACCTTCTATTAATTTCTATTCATAACTAATAGCTTCCATACAATGATTGAACTTTATTTTTTTTTCTGTATGGATAGTTTAGGAGGTTTCCCTGACTACTGACTTTAGCTACAGGAGCAAAAACGAAAGTAGGTCAAAGCTAAAGTAGAATCCTATATGTAAAAGAAATCTAGCCCCATGACTTTCTCAAGGGTCACCATCAGGCATGGATTCCAAAAAGAGGGATTTTTTTTTCTGTAAACGGATTTGAAAATAGTCTAAAAAAGAAATGACCCGAAAAATTCCCAAGCTCAAAGTGTAAGAGAAGCATCATATTTACGTAAAATACAAAGAGACACGCAATAATAAACTAAGGCATAAATTCAATAATAATAAACGATCAAATATTAGAAATAAAAAAGTCATAAAACTTTTGTATTTGAATTTTTGGTCATCTATCTATCTAGCTATCTATAACTTGATATGATTTTCATATTTTGAGGAATATATGGAGAGAACTATACAGTTCCAATTATTTTTCATTTGCTCAGAATATGTACTCTGAAGTACCAGAAAAATTGTAAATTGTAAAAATACACCAATCTAATATCCTGTAGAACTCCCACAAGCACTCATAAGTGCCACAGCATGACATGGAATGAATTCAACTAATTTGTGAAGACATTCTTTAGACAGTTCACATCATTATTCTCACAAGGCAATTTGCAAAGATATGGGAGTGTGAGATGGTGGAGATTTCCTAAGGACACCACATTACAAAACATTCCAGATATGGTCGATGATGTTCATGTCAGGAGAATTAGGTGACCAAGAGAGGGAAAGAAATTGAGAAGAATGCTCCTCAAACCACTCGGTAGCTACTGTAGACCTGCGGGATGGCATATTATCCTGTTGGAATCGCTTACGTCCGTCAGGATGCACACAGGACATGAATACATGAAGAGGATCAGAAAGGATGTTAAATCCCCACTGACTGAGTCTACATACATCAATGGTTTCATTTCATACCACCTGCATAAGCCCCTTACCTTCACAGAACCTCCACCAGCTCGAATAGTTCCTTGTAAGCATGAGAAATCCATAGATTCATGAAGTTTTCTCCACACCCGTATACAGTCATCCACCCGATACACTTAGAAAAGCGACTTCTTTGACCCGCCAACGTTTTTCCAATCATTAAGAGTCCATTGGCGGCTTTGGCGCGCCCAGGTAATGTGCCACACAGTTTTGTGCCAGTATACAATATGGATTACGGCAGTGAAATCCTATATCAAATAGGTTAAATTGCATAGTGCATACAATGACACTTGTTGATGCGCTACATTAAAAT
>JAOUZG010022297.1:1559450-1572074 GCA_026289955.1 Argiope argentata
CACTTGTTGATGCGCTACATTAAAATCCGCTGCAATTTTAGGAAGTGGTGAACGTCTATCTCGTGCAACGATTCATTTCAGGTTTCGATTATCCCGTTCTATCAGAGCCTTTTTCAAGTCACAGCGTTGTCGGTGATTTGAAGTTTTACCGGAAATCTGGTATTCACGGTACAACCTAGAAATGATCCAGTCTAAAAATCCAAATTTCATCTCTACTTCGGAAATGCTGAGGTCCATCTCCCAAGCGCCGACGATTAGTCCCCATTAAAAATCACTTAATTCTTGATAACCTGCCATTATAACAGCAAGAATCTATGTAATTACCTCCTCAGACACCCGTTGTCTTATATACAGCTTATACTCTGTCAACAGCAACACATTACGTTGATGGGTTGAAAATCTCCATTATTTGCATACGATATGCTACACCATTTTTTCTGGCTATTCAGTACATATTCTTGTCAGTGATCAAAACTATGCATTCTAAACTTTAATTAAAATCTCTACAAAGTTGTTGTTTCTGTATTAAATTTAATAACTTTTTAATTAATAAAGATTCGTTATAGATGATTATTTTTTCTGTTAATTATCGTTATTTATATTTCTATATAACCTCACTACATAATTTAGTTACAGAAATTATAATTTAATAGAATAATAATGTGTTTCACTAAGTATTTTTAATTATCTGCCATATGATTAATTAATTTCAGCAATCATTCATATAAATAATTATTTATTAATCAAGGACCATTTCGATTATACATATAATACTTGAGTTTCTTATAATTTCGAGGTAAATTTGCATCGAATAATGGTTAATATTACCTGGATTATCGTAATATGATTATGGATATTTTAAATTCATTTTCTACGAGAAATTGCTACATACATAGTTGCAAAATTCATGCTTAAAAATATGATTTAAATTTCATGCTTAAAAGTCAAAAATTTATGAGACTGAGATAAGACATGTTGGCGAGAAAATGTCCTCAAACCATCAAAAAATGGAACTGTGAAGATTCGGAAAAGGCCGGCATTCTGGCGCAGAGGTAGCGTGTCTTCCTCCTGTTCTGGGACCCCGGGTTCGATTCCGGTTCGGGAATGTTTGTTCTTCTGTGTGCTGTCTGTGGAATGGTCCTAGTTGGTGCTACTGGAAACAAGAGATGCTCCTTTCGGCTTAAAATTGGCTGGTATAATCAACAGGGGCTTGTCCATTGGCCAGGGCGTAAATAACAACAACAACATATTTTGAAAAGCATGTAACGATGTTAGAAATTTTTAATAGTTCAGTTGAAAATATAAAAAATAATTTTATTCATTTGTATATTTTACTTTTTAAAATTGGTGGCCGGGATGGCCTGGTTGGTAGAGCGTTGGATTCGTACTCTACAGGTTACGAGTTTGAAACTCACCGGCCAAAAGATTCCCCGAGTGTGTGGCGACTGGCACTCGTTAAATCTGTTGTGGTCGCAAAGTTCTCCATGTCGAGAGTAATACCACTGGGGGTACTGGTTCAGAGGTGTTCGTACTCTGTTCCAGGTCTAAATTACGATATGAGATGAATGAATGAATTTGCACGAATAAAGTCCGCCCCCTAAAAAGGGTTATGACGTAGCTAAGTCGTACTCTTGGCCCTAGATGACGCTACTTGTAAAAGAAAAAAACGCATTTCTTAGGCTTAAAATCTGCTGATCGTATCAGCGGGGGCTTGATTACGGCAAGTGCCATTTGTCATAACTTTTTTAATTAGAAAAATTGGCCCATTTTTATGAATATATTTTCATATATAGAGGGAAAATAAAATATCAAGTAACTGAAAATTGAATATATGTTTAAATGGTTTACTTAATCCACAAGTTTTTTTAAGAGACAATTTCAATATATTTTAAATAACAACTAATGTCAAATTTTAACAGTATTAAAAAAGCTCTATAAAAATAAATGGAATCAAATACTTTTTTTAAAAAAAATATTTCCACATTCTTATTGTTTAGAAATAAAACAAAAAAATTCTAATCTAAACATTAGTGAAATTTAATAATTAAATTAAATAAAAGGATTAAATATACTAATTAAATTTCACTTATTCTTATTATAAATAGATTATTATTTAAATTTCCTTTTTATAAGATATTGAGTAAAATTGATAAGCATTACTTTATTCCTCATGTAATTTCAGAAAAATTAAAAGATTTTCGTAAATTGAAAGATTGTGTATTGCCAAGACTATGTATTATTATTTTAATCGTTTAATGATTATTATTGCAAAAATTTGAGTAATATGTATTTATTCCTTGTGAATATTCCTAGTTAAATAATAAACAACATATTTTCGAATCCCTATGTGTATTTAAACTTTTTTGCGAAAATATATTAATTTTTATTAAATTAAATTCATTTATAAAATAAGAGTACCCGTGGTATAGCATCCAAGAAGAAAAATCAGCTTTGAAAGTAAGTCTAGCTTCCACCCGATACGACACGGGGATGTTACATCAAACAAACATAAAAATATATTTAGAAATAATCAAAAATAGCTACAAAGCAATTTTTTATTGCATATATTCAGAAATATTTAGACTGTTACAAAGGTAAAAATATGATATGTCCGTAGTCAAAACCAGGACGATCATTTCGAGATCGGATTTCCTTGTTTTCGGCATAATAAGATTTGAATCGCTGTTTAAAATATGACGTAAACAAAGAAATTGCGTATGCATACCACAAGTCTTGCTATTTGAGCATGCGCAGCCTGAGGTTTAAATTAAAATCGCATGCGCAGATAAATTAAAATCGCAATTATGAAATTTCCTTTTTTTAATACGATTTTGATGTAGTAAACCCTTTCCCAATAAATGCTCTACAAAATGGCATAAATATCTCATATATCTGTTAACTTTTTCTCGAGTTTTTGTGGTTCCAACATACAGGCGCTCTCAGGAGACTTCATTTTATACTATGTAGAGATAATGTATGTTCTTGAAAGTTTGTTTATTTTCATCTTCAAAAGCAGTTTAAGCATTAATAACTTCTATTCTTCATCTAGGCATAATTATAGTTTTTGTGTTCAAGAATAATTTTAAAATTCTCTTTAAAAAGACTTTAGTGCGATAAAGAGCTGCAAAATGCACATTAATGTGAATATGCTTCAATCGTTATCATAATAGTCACGCATTGTTTAGCTATTAAATATTTCAAGAGTGTTTCTAAACTATGTAATTACATAAAAAAAGTAAAACTTCTTTAAAAAATGTTGTTCAGTTATGAACCATTTTTCTTTGCATTTAATTTGAGTAGAAATTCCAAAGCATTTTTAGTTTTTTCCTCACTGCATTCTTTTCCTCACGTTGTATTATCAAAAGCTGTGTTACTCAACTTTTTTTTTATAATATTGTTTTCTGTCAGGTTTAAGTAGAGCTGTACTTACTCTATATAATTGAGACTGCATTTTAAAAAAATAATTTTTCGTTTTTATTAATTATTTTTACTTTCATCAATTGATAATAACATATCAGTTAAGATTTCGTATGTATTTAAATATTCTAGAAATGATGTTTTAATTTTATAATAAAAATTTATTTCCTCTTTTATTTTAATAATGTTTATCAGAATTTTCTTTTTTATTTCTTTCATGATTTGTTGTTGTTGTTACTTATGGCACTTCCCATGGACAAGCCCCGCTGATACATCAGCAGATTTTTAACCGAAGATATACGTCTCTTGTTTCAAGTAGCGCCAACTAGGGCCAAAAATATGACTTTAGCTACACACTCATCACTGTCGCTTATACAGCCTATTTTTTACAGCAGGGTACACATACACATCTCACAGATAGCACATAGAAGAACAACCATGCCCTAATCGGGATTCGAACCTGGGACTCCCAGAACACGAAGAAGATATTATCTTAAAGAATCAAGCACAATTTTTTTTATTTGATATAAAATATTTTTTATTTCTTTGACATTCCTGACACTAAGTGATATCCAGCGATTATTTTTTATTTATTAAGGAACTAATAAAAATAGAGCAATATTAAAAAAATTAACATAAAAATTCTTCCTGAGTGGAAAGATTTAAAAAGATTCAATTATTTAGAAAAAGCTACGCTGTTGCACCTAAGAGACAGATAAAATTAACTTATTTAGGAATGAATGTTAAATTTAAACAGTAGAAAAGAGAATAAAATGGAATTAAAAAAATGAAGGAAATAATGAAGACTTTATCAATGATTACTTTAAAGCAAGTATTCCCAATAGGGTTTTTTTTTCTTTGAGAGTTCATACTTACATCCAAGTAATTACCTCTAGTGACCAGAAAATATCAAGAAATTTGTGTGTAATGAAGAAAAGAAATATTATATACGAAACAATCACATCAAAGTCGGACATTTATATTATTTTTGTAAACAAGGCATTTCAAAATCCAAACCCAAAGCAAAAACACATTATTTAATATTCCACATTGTATCATTTAATATTGCGCAATATTATGCAATTTTCTAATTTTTACTTAATATCAATTAAAACTATATATTATACGTGTGTTTCTTGGATATATTTCTAAAAAGACTCATAAATTCTAACTTTTCTTAAATAACTCTTCGAGGAAATAACTATTGTAGTATTGTAGGCAGATCTTTAAAAATAAAAGAATATTTCCCTCTTTTTGAAAAAATAAGTATCTTGTTTATGCAAATCCATTTTCTTTTATTTTATTTTAGAAATTCTGATAAGACGATTTCTTCGAGATTACTATTTTCACTTATTCCATAAAAGAATTAGATGATCATTTATATGAAATTTTTTAAACCTTCCTTCGAAACATTAAAATCTTTTGCAGGCGACAAAATTAAAAATATCAGAAAAGTATATAATTTTTCAATTAACACAAATTGCCTATCTAGTATATTTTTTTATTTAGACTTTTAACGAAGATAAAGTTCATTTCTCTTGCCTACCGATTCGAAAGTAAACGTAATCAAGAAATTAAAAACTCTTTTGTTTTCGCATCGATGTATTCCTCTTGAATGAACTTTATCGACAGTACTCTTAAGAAGGGAAATTCAATTTTAAACCTCACTTGGTGAAGACTGGAATCATGGGGCTTTAAAAGAATAATTGCCAAAACTTTCCGCTCTGTAGTACTGTGATTAACTTAGCCTTTATGGCAATAAGAGCGTTAATTGTGAATCCATAAATTAGATACTGGCAATTTTAACGTCGCTTTCCAGTGCATTAATGTTGAGTGTTTCTTTATGCAGAAAAATCTAGGCAACTAATCTAAGAATTAAAACTAAGTTTTTGTTTTTCACTATCGTGTTGCATTAGAATCGGGAATGGTTTCTTAGTCAATAGTTGGATTTAATTAGAATTTATTCAGTTCTAGGAATGGGTGGTAGTACTTTTTGGTTTTCATCAATTCTTTTACGATCACTTTGCTGTCTTGGATGTTAGTCAAAACATGTATGCTTTTACAGGGGTAAATAGGAAACCGGTACTTGTTTAAAGGCTAGTAAGCTCTTAATTTACTTGAAGAAAAAGAAAGTTCTTTATTACTAAAATAAAGGAAAAAGATACCATCCTAATTTTTCAAATAATTCAAACTGAATTCAATTGAATATTAGAGTAATAATTTACAACTAAGAAAACAAATAAATTTCTTAAAAGACACAAATTAAATTTTAATTAGAGATATTATAAATCAAGAAGTTCGTTTACTGCATTGAAATAAAACAAATCAACAGAAGTGTCTATGCATGAGGAAATAAATTTGCAAAAAATATTCTTTCAATTATATTTATAAAGAGTAATCGCTTGCAGTAAGAGTTTTTTCAAAATTAAAATTGTTTAATTTTTGAATTATTCTTTTATTGTCCAATAAGATTTCGTTTATATATTTTTTTTGTAAAAATAACAATTTTTTGCTCTATTTTATGAATTAATCAATATATTTTATCAATGAGTTCTCATTAGTTTTATTGAATACCTATAAATACATTTCAAGATATACGATGCTATTTAGAGCTGTATCGTCTAGAATACTCTATATTATATAGACAATATTGTAAATTTTATACATATGTAAGTTGCGTATATAATATTTTATAAATATTATAGAGTTTTTAAACAATGTAAAAAAAGCTTTTTTCCCTCTAGAAATATATTTCAAGAAAACTCATTATTGTATACAGTTGTATTGTATAGCAAACTCAATATTGTATATATAATTTAAAATAAATATAATATATATAATATTTTATAAATATTATAAAAATATTAAAAATTTAAAAAAAAAACATTTTTTGGTAAAAAAATCCATTGGTATATTTAAGAAGGGTGAAACGGGAAATAGTTAAGGAATTAAAAGTTCTTTCACTAAGATAGGAGAAATGCATTAATAAACTCAGAAGAAGTAAAAATAATAATAAAGCCAAACTAAGAGCAAATCAAAGAAAAGAGCCCAGCTAGCGGTTTTTAAAAGCAAATAATATTCTGAAGATATGGGTTGGATATATTTATATCTTCGTATTTGTCTTTTCATTAAATGGGGTTATCTAAGGGCATGTCATGATAAAACTTTCGAAATTACATTTTTCGAGAAAAGAATTACAATTCTTGCTTGAATTTTTATTGCTTTTCTTATAAAGTTTTGTAGTATATTACAAAAACATATTTAGGATTAAAAACAAATATATATATATATATATATATATATGTATATAAAAGTAATTTTGATTGGATTTTGAGTGGTTTGAAATGCGGTGATTCCAACTTAACCTATCAAAAAGCTAACCTAAGAATTTTATGACTTATTATACCTGTTCTACATACAATATTAATGTTAATATATTTGCTTAAATTTTCCTATTCGTTAGTCTTGTAATAAAAAGTTGCAGGGAAAAAATTTTATTTTTAAAACAAGAACATTTTATTTACATTTATTTTTTTCAAAACTTAGAAACACCTTTCAATCAAAGCCATTTTACGAGTATAATCAAGAAACCTTCTAAACAGAACAATTAATTTCCCTGCGAATAATTATAAAGGACAATGCTCAGGGCAATAAAGGATGAATAAATTTCCGCATATCAAAATTTGGTGAATCATTTTCTTTTGTCTAAAGCATTAGCTAGCTGACAAAGAGTACAATTAAGCCTCAACTTATTTTCTAGAAAAGTTTAGACAGGTGTCGATATTCATGAAAATCACAAAAGAAACTAATCAGTTCGTGTCGTTAATGTCGGATTAATTTTGCATACATAAAGAGATTTTGTTCTTCAAGAAATTATTCAGTTTATTTTCAGGGAAGAAGTTTTGTGTGATGGGAAATGGGATTACTTTTATTTGGGTCGTGATCATGATAAAGGAATTGTTGAGTGAATGCGATATTTTTTTTGTACGCAAATGATTAAGATTTTTACTAATATCAGATTAACACAGGTTAATTAATAGAGTTTAACGAATTAATGTCGAAACATAGTAGCGAAACATAAATTATGTTCCTGTTTGATTAGTTATGCAGAAGTGACAAAAGTTAAAAATGATTATGCTGCTATATATGATTATTATTCATGGACGGTAAAGATAATATAATAAGATGATAATTATATATTTTTTTGATAGAAAGATTTGCATTTTGATGGTGAGTAAATGCATAATTGTCTTTTTCTCTTTAATCTATATATCCCACCGATCTTTAATTGCATAGAATAGTTATCTGGTTCTCCAATATTCTATGGTGCTTATTTGTAGGTAAAATTAAGAATATTAAACTTAGAGAAGAATGCAAGCATTTTCGTATTTATTGCGTTTATAAAATAGAGATATTTTCTTATATTTATAATTTAAAGTTACAATTTTTAAAGTTATCACTTTTATTTGTTGAAAAAAATAATCAAAAAGTTCTCATATTTGATTTTTATTTTCTATTTCTAATATAGTTTTAGATATTAGAAGATCAGGCTTGATTGATGTAAATTTTCTTAAAAAACAATAGCAAATGTAAGAAAAATTTAAGAAAATTAAATAATAGCAATAAACATTATCGTATGATATATATGGCAATAAACATCGTTTGATGCAAATGAAAAGAAACTTTATTGTTTGACATATATACCAATAAACATTATCGTTTGATATATGGCAATAATCATTATCGTTTAACTCATATGACAATAAACATTATTGTGTTGACATGTATAACAATACACATTTTCGTTTAACATATAAGACAATAAACATTATCGTTTGATACATATGGCAATGAATATTATCGTTTGATACATATGGCAATGAATATTATTGTTTGACATATATAGCAATAAACATTATCATTTGACATTTGGGCAGTAAACATTATCAATTGACATATATCAAAATAAACATTATCATTTGACACATATGGCAATAGACAGTTGGGGAAGAATGGAAAATTAACTCGTCCTTTTTTATATTATTTTCTCATTTTTCGAAACTAGTTTCTTTTAATTTATAAGCAGTTTTATCTTAACTGGAGTAATGCCGTTGAAATAAACAAATTCCAAATATAGGGATATGTTAAAAAAATAAAACAAACGAAAATTATATTCCGAGTTTGGCGTCTATGAAAGATGACAAATTGAATCGGTTGAAGCAAGGATTAATATAAAATTCAAAGACTATGTTTGACTTAGAAACATATGATATTTCTCTTAACTCTTTGCTTTTTAATATTTTGACTATCGATTTCTAATTTTTGTCCCGTGGCCTTTCGATAAATTACGAAATATTGAAAGAAGTGAGTGATTTCTAGAAGAGATTTCAAGAAGAGATTCTAGAGAAGATTTCTAATGATGCAAAATTGGAGGAAAAATATTTTGAAAACAAACAATTAAAAAAAATGTGTATTTTTTTTAAAAAAATTCCTATGCACAATAATTTGAGAAGATAAAAAGTTGAAAAGAAATTCTTTGCAGTTGTAATAAGCTACTTTTTTTAACAAGGATATGTAGGTTAAAATTACTGATTAAAAATGTCTTAAAATACCACTTATATTTGGAAAAGGGTTTATTGAATGCGTATAATTAATAAAAAAATTACCACTATTGTAAAAAAAATTGGGAATATAGAATCCTTATTAATTACATACATTCCCAAAAATTTATCAAAAAATTATCGTAATTAAAAAATTGCAAGTGATGTTGGGAATCAATGACTAATGATTGCCGACATTATCACTAATATGCAGATGGATCTTTTCCATCTGCATATTAGTGATAATGTCGGTAATCATAAGATTGCACGTATAGTACATTTTCCATTATTAAAATACTTCTTTAATTTTAGTTTTATAGAATTTAATACTTTTATTTTATCAGTTTTATTATTATATTATTTCAAAAATAAATATATTGATTCATTAAAATATTTATGACATCGCCGAATAACTTTTTTCTTGAGAATGCTTAATCATAACTCATTAATCAAATTTAGAAAAATACTGTAGGAAATTGATTTTCTAATCTGTTTTACAGAAAATAAATATCTAACAAGCAGATTAGATACAGTTGTTTCTTTTTATAAGCCGATATTGAAATCGATGTTCTATTTTCTAGGAAGGAATTCGAAATGAAATAGCAAAGATCCTGACTTTTGTTTTCTCCTTCAAACTAAGCAATAATTTAATTTTCATTCAAATTTTCTGACAATGTCTGATAAAATCAGTAAATGGGAAAATAATTAATAGGCTGCAGAATTTTTTTTCATCCCACTTATGTAGATTGCTTTTCTTTCCTGTTCCTCATTTTTTTTCTTTGAATTGAAATAATCTGAATTAAGAACCATTTTTTTCTACCTTATTTCTTTAAATGCTCAAAGACTATTTACTTGTACCTAGAAGTATTTTAAGAGTAGTTTCTTGACAAAGTGCTCCTTGTACCAAAATGTTTTTTTTCCGTGACTATCTAAGTAAAATTACTTTCGACAATTTTAATTCATACAGAAAGGAGAATAATTTCCAAATCTGATTAGAAATTGAACATATATTTCAATAAATAAAAATGCAGAAAAACTACTTTGAAAACTGAAAATAAAAGTTTTCTTTAGCAGTTCAATTTTCCAATAGCATGGCGTATGGATACATACAAACGTTTAAAAATTATCCACTTCGAATAATAATGAGAAAAATCCGATAAAGTGTCCTCACAAATGAAGAGTCGAAACTAATCTTGAAAATATAAACAAAAATAATGATTTATTAGCATACACAGAAAGCTTATTTCATTCCAGATATACGATTAGGTCAGATTGGAAACTGCACAGTGTTTGCATAAAAGTTTACATCAATTTACAAAATGACGTGTTAAAACATAATTTTCTTTCCCTTTCCCTTAATGTACCATATAGTGAATGTCTTTTATTTATATAAAAAATAAAGAATACCCAAAATTTAACTTAAGATTGGAATATGCCCTCTTTTGTGCAGTAAAATTTTGACAAACCTATTAAAACACATTTGACAGCTGATAATTTAGAGTTCGTGAAAATGAAGCTTTTCACAATAGAAAACTGTATTTTCATTGTTTAAAATTTGGTTTAAAATAATGAAAGTCTATCACTCACATTTCAAAAATATGAGAGTCCCCTATATTGTGTAATTCAACACACATGTATGTCTTTTTATGGGATTATTTGAAGTCAAAAGCCTATACCGTTGGTCAGCAAAATTATTCATCAAATATGAACATTACAACAATTTAAAAAAATTGGGAGCCGAATTTGTTTGTTTAGTAAACTTTCATTACACTAAATAATTAGTAAACTAAATAAAACTACATTTCATACTTAATAAATATTTATTAATGCAAACCACAAGCCGCAATTTGCCGACCACTGGTTTATATCAAAAAGTCCACTAGCAAGAGTGCTTTGTAATAAATTCAATGTTGCATCAACGAAATTCAGTCGCATTTATGCAAAATGGTCATGGAAAACTTCAACAAAAAAAGGGTGCATGCACCAGCAAAGTCTTGGGAACCATTTTCGTAAAAGCTATTCTATAAATAGCCTGTGTACTTTTAAAATAAAAAATATAGGAATTTAAAGAAAATAAAAGTTGTCTTATAGTGTAACTATCTTTTCTTACTAACACTAAACTTTCAGCTGTCAAATTTCTTTATGTAAAATTGTCTACAATTTAGTACATGAAAGATGGCAAATTCAGGTCTTGAATTAATTTTGGGACATTCTTTGATTTTTTAAAAAAAATTCAAAACTACTTCAAATGTTATTCAAAGGAATCGAAGAACATTAAGCTAAACTAAGATGGCGGATCAATAAGGAAAACAATAAGTTAAAATAGGTAACATTAAGACAGAAATTTGTTAGGGCAACAGAAGCTAAAATAGAATGCTTACATTTATAAAAATCCCTTAGAGAACTTTAAAAAAATCAAAATTACAAATTGAAACTCTATGTGGTTAATTCCTGAAGGATCTATGAATGTTTTTTAATTTAGTATTTTTCGAAACAAAAAAATTATGACCACAGTTTCAAAGAAGTTACAATTCTTTTAATTCATTTCTACAGGTATTTCATTTAGACAGAACTTTTTTCCAGAAAAATTCAATTTCTAGATTGATAAAAGGTGAAATCTAGACTGAGTTACAATAACAGTTGTGGCAACACAATTGTTTGTTAAATCTACTGAAGTAAAGCATAAAACAGCATTTTTTAAACACGAAATTAGGGGCAGAATTAAGTTAGTCCATTTTTGTTTCTTTTGTACAATTTTTAGAAATTTTTTCACATTTAAAAAAAATGTAAACAAGCATTATCCTTTTACTAAGAGATACTAATATCTTTATACAAATATTTTATCGATTATATTAATTTGCTAGTTACAAGATGAAACGAATTCTTCAAAGACAATAGAAAGAGTGAAATTAATTGATCGCATACCATTATTTTAATTAACTGTGCATTTTTATTATTATTTGTAGTGACAGGATATTTCTTTTGATTTTGTCCCTGCTTAATCCTATAAAATCCTATAAATAATTTTTGATGATAATCTGCCTTTTTTACTTGTAATACCTTTCAAGGTGGTTTAATTTTCAAATTGAGTCATTAGTTTAAAGAAAAATTTGTTTCAATTTTCATTTTGTAACTAGTGGCGCCACCTGGGGAGAATTGTGACAAAAACTGATTTCAAAATATCATAGCATTTGTGTCATACATTCTAAATTAAATTCAAAAATATAGAAAATACTTCAGATAAAATAATTATATCTTACTTACTTAATAAAAATGCGCATAAAAATTATTTTATTTCAATCTTCAGTTACTCAAAACACTCTTGCAATTTATATATTCAAAATTTTTTTGACTCCTTCAGAAAAGAAGAACTAAACTCTAAAATTATCTCAGCTGTTTATAAAATTTCGTCTTTTTGGTTTAAAATATTTTGTAAGTAAATAACAAAATCAAAATGTATAAGCTCACTTCTCTTACTCTGTTACATTGTTTTATTAAATTTCTTGTCGGTAATTTACCAACTAAGTAAAAGGAAGCCTGATTTTTCGAAGTTAATTTATTTTAAAAGTTAAAAGCTGAGTTGAAGAGAATTCCTTTGATGCTTGAG
>JAOUZG010022297.1:1582074-1595936 GCA_026289955.1 Argiope argentata
ATTATATATATATATATATATATATATATATATATATATATATAATTTTTATTTTGGATGCATCATGAGAAAAAAAAATTCAGTTCTTTCTTTTATGAGCAGTAGCAGTCTGCAATTAATATTATACATATTCTGTAGTTATAATAAGGAATTAGCGGCAATAATTGATTACCGGTACACACTGAATAAACAATGAACAGTAAGTAGAACACTGTTCTTTTCATGTCGTAACTTTTCATGTCGTAACACCATGTAGGAGGATTGTAGCAAACACCCATCTGGAGATGGGTGTCTTGCTGTCAAGGCCTTTCTAATTTAATAAAGATAAAAGAGAACCAGGCCTGATAGAACAGAATCTAGATAGTCTAGAACCGGATACTTAGGTACTGTATTTAATATATTAGTACTGTATTTAATATCGTAAATAACAATCTCTTTACAATCAATGTGGTTTATTTGTTCATTCCGTTGACTTGCGAATGGATCTACAATAAATCATATTAACATTCTAGTTTAACACAAATTTACTTGACTTTAGGGTTTTCAAAGCTTAGCAGAAATTGACATTCTTCGAAAAAAGGGAAATTCAAAGAATGAAATATATGCAGATCCTCGATATGTACTCTTTCTGATATGAAAATGTATAACGGCCCCTTTGTGTTTAAATCTAAATAAAAATGCTGTTCTTATTTAGTTTTGAAAAATTTTTTAAAAATTTAACTAATAAAGCAGACTTAAAGTGTACATGAAATTTAAATCAGAAACGATAATAGTCCTTAATTAGATTTTTTTTGACGAATTTATATTTAAGTGATTATTGAAAACTAAAGAAATTTCTCCTGAACTAGTTCACTGGCATGATTTATAGTCAGCATTTTCAAAAACTTATAGAATAGACACGTGTTTGATAAATTTCACAAATTATATCTAGAATCGTATTTGTGCAGTTCGATATTAAGAATTTTGGAAACGACTCGATATTGTATTTCGTCATGGTTTCTATGCTTGTATATTGGCTTTAATTGCAGATTTTTGAAGAGAATGGTGTCATCTTATAATTTTTCGATTGTTCTTTCCAAATATGTACTTATGTTATGTGTAAGTTTGCAAAAAATATCTGTCTCAGACAGACAGACGGACGTTATATAAAAACGAGTTAGAAAAAGTACTCAGGGAGGTCTAAAACAAAGAAATACACCAAATTCTCGTTCGAATTTCTAGACGATTACCATATTTTCTATATACTTCATATAAGACAATTTTCAAAAAAAGGAAGGTGTTACTAATGGAACTTGCCATGGAACAACGTGCCGACGGCCGCCAGCAATTTTGAGCCGTATGAGTGTCTCTTGTTTATCAAGTAGCGCCATTTAGGGCAAGAATGCGACATAATTGCACACTTATCACATTCACTTGCACAACTACTTTTTGTAGGGCGGGGAGGGGGGGTGCATTCACACACCTCATAGATAGTACATAAAAGAACAATCATTCCTTAACTGGAATTCGAACCCGGGACGCCCAGATAACGAGTAAAAAGCGCTACCTCTGTACCAGGACACCGGTAAAGGGAGATATAAAAGAAAGATAAGATAAAATTCAGAAAATTGAGGTCAATTAGGAATTATAACTAAGGTATATTAATGAGCAAATCATAATTAAGATGAAATTAATAATATACAACACAACATTTTTCATTAGCAGAAAATATATTTCAATAGCAGCCGGCGTCCTACCACAGAGGTAGCGTGTCTTTTTCATGCTCTGTTCGTACAGGGTTCGATTCCCACCCAAGGCATGCTGTTCTATGTATTAACTTTGAGGTGTGTGAATGCGTCCCCCTGTAAAAAGGAACTGTGTTAAGTATGAGCTAGAAGTCAGACTTCTGATAACGGGTTCTCAAGAGTCCATACCTTCAGAAGCTACTGCATCATTATTCTATTTTTAAGCGGGCACGTCATCATCATATTTCAAGAGTAAAAATAATGAAGGCAATAAAAATCCATGACAAAGAACTTTTTTGCTAAGAAAGTATGCGCAAATATTTCAGGTAAAAAGTATCGCATTTCACGGAACAGAATCTCTCAAAAATGAGCCAGAAGGCTACCACAACCAAAATATTTGAAAGGAAGAGTGAAAAAATCTCACCCTAGAATAAAAAAAAATGTAGACAATAAAGAAACTTATATGCCAATGCCTCTTTCCGATTCCCTAATGCAGTTTTCAATTCCCCATGGAACAATTTCTCCCCACAACCCACTTCGATTTCATCCAATCCAGTATAATAGCTGCTGAAAGGAGTAGGGCATATTTGGATTTCTGTACACGTCCAAATTCAATAAAGGGATTGAGGAAAAAAAATATTTTTATGAGAAATTTTTCAGGTATACGAGAACTTAGCGATGTCAAAGGAAGAAAATTTTCTATATGGTTTCGTGTGGAAATATTAGTCATGAATATTTATTTATCAAAACATTTTTTTCTGAAGAAATGTGAATGGCAAAAAAGAAAATCTTCCCACAGATGGATAATATTTAAAAATAAATAGTTTTTAAAATTAAATTTTCTCAAGTTTTAATATTCTAGTTTGAAATATATGTTTTTATTAAATAAATTTTAAATACAGGGTGTCCAAAAAGTTCCCGTACTGATGATTTGTGAATTTATTTTACAAAAACAATAGGTTTAAAAAGAATTATTTTTATGCCAATGATAAAAAGTATTTTAACATAACTGAGGAAAAAATAATGAACTTACATTTATAATAAATGTTCAAAATGTCCATCCCTTTCTTGGAAACAAAGCTGAACTCGTTTGCGCTTATTTTTCAAAACGCGTTTTATCATGCTAGGAGTGACTTCTTGTATCCTTTGGGTGATTGCGATTTTCGAATCATCTATTGTTTGAGGATCACTTTCATAAATTTTGTCCTTTAAATATCCCCACAGAGAAAAGTCCGGGATGGTCAGATCAGGGGATCGAGGTGGCCAAAGATTTTTTGAGGTAAGTCGATCGCCGAAAAAAGCTTCAAGCATGCCCATGGTTTCATTACTCGTATGACAAAATTTAATATACTTGAAAAAAAATCATGGAAAATGCTTTTTTTAAATTTGGAGTACGGGAAATTTTTGGACACCTGGTATAATTATTTCGAGCAATTGTGAATAATATTTCTAGTATCAAGTTCATATTTGAAAATAAGACTTCAATATAAATATACGATAAAAATTCATATTTAATGAAATATAACAAATGCAGGAGTTACAAAAGAGAATTTAATTCACATAGATATCTCTATTAATAATAAAAGTAAATGCGAATACACTTGGTTGTTATATGGGCTTAAATCTATAGTTAAATAATTTTACATAAATAGGCATTGCAGTGAGAAAAAAAACTTCAAGCTTTTTTTTGAGATACATAATTACAATTTTACTCGTGGAAGCTATATGGGCTCTATAGCTAACAAATATTACGCATATATACACTGGAGTGTGAGAAATCACTTAAAGCTTTTTGTTTTCAGATTTTAAATTGCAATTTTACTCGTGGAAGCTATATGGCCTTTATAGCTAACAAATTCCACACAAATATACATTGGAGAGTGAGAAACAGCTTCAAGCTTTTCGTTTTGAGATTTTCAATTACAATTTTTCTCGTAGAAGCTATAGGGGCTCTGATTTATAGATAACAAATTTCAAACAAATAAACAATGGAGTGTGAAAAACCACTTAAAGTTTTTCATTTTGAGATTTTTAATTACAATTTTACTCGTGGAAGCTATATGGCCTTTATAGCTAACAAATTTTACACAGATATACATTGGAGAGTGAGAAACAGTTTCAGACTTTTCGTTTTGAGATTCTTAATTACAATTTTACTCGTGGAAGCTATATGGACTCTGATCTATAATTAATAAATTTAAAAAAAAATGTACATTGGAATGTGAGAAACAGTTTCCCGTTTTTCGTTTTCAGATTTTTAGTTATAATTTTAAATAAAAATGATTAAATAAATGCAGGCTTTTGAGTATTATTCCGAAACTTTTAAATCACTTAGAGTTTTACATTACTTGGAAACAAAATAAAAATTCTACATTGTAATATCTTACATGCAATTTAAAAAAATAAATTTATAAAATCTCACCCTTTATATTGTATTTTATTCTAGCATTGAATGTCAAATCGTTTCCATTGTTGTAATGTTTAATTATTTCGCATTGTTTTCATGTTCATAAGCAATATATGATTATTCACTTAATTCTTTGTATAAATGATTTATAGAACAACAGCCTGGATAGATAAAAATAGTAATTTAATGATTAATTGTTAGATAAATCTGGCGAAATGTTGAAATAGTGTATTTTAAAGGAGAAAAAACAATTTTAAAATATCTTTACAAAAAAAAACTAGTTGAAAAAACTTTGAAACAAAATTTTATTTTCCAATTCCTGTTTCTATTACCTACTTAGGGCAACAAAGAAAAATTTTATTATAGTTATTTTATATTAAATAATTACACTAAATATAAATAATTGATAAAAAAAATCTTGATTTTCTCAATAATAGAGTTTGTATTCTTCAGTTTCAAGTGAAAAATACTGAAATCCTTGCATTTTATCGAATGAACTACTACCTGTTGATTTCAATTTTCATTTGAACCAGCAAAAATTTTATTTAATTTCATATTGAAAATTAATGAAATTTATTTAATGAATTAATGTTTGAAAAACTGTATTAACACAACGAGTAATTCTTTAAAAGTTTAAAAAAGCTTATTTGAACCTAAGTGAATGAATAAAAAGTATTATTCAAAATCAAATGTGAATTTTTTCTGTAAATTTATTCATTGAAAATAAGTTATGAGGTAATTTTTATCAACTACTTCAGTGTCATTTACAATATAATAATTAAAATATACGCTATATTCCGAATATTATGCGAAACTTTAGGTGATTAATATAGATAATAATGTTACAGGAGTTATAAAATTATTTTCAAACAAAATTTTCCTGACTGGGAAATTTTAAGAATTTTAACAACATTTGCTTTGAATGAAGGAAGTTCAATTATATATTTATTTATGTTATTAAAATATTCATTAATAATCTTGGAAAATCCTGTGTAAATTTACAAATGATCAAAAATAGTTATATATTTTTATAAAATTAAAATTAAAATTTTTGATAATTGTTAGCTGAGAAAGATTCCATGTATGAGCTAAATTATAGAATACTGCAATTTCCACTCTAATATCGTTATTCTTTTGCCAACAGAATCTTAATTTAATAAAAATTCTTGAAAAAAAAAGTGCAAGAATCTACAATTTTTTTTATAAAGCTACTTTTTTTAAAAATAGGGGAACAAGTCGAAAAGTTTATCTCTAACAGATGTATTAATGATTTGCTTTAATTCAAAAACCTTAATATTCGAATAGTTTTTTTAAAAATCATTTTAATACTGATTATATGATTGGCTTCCGGTAAATTGCAATAAATAAACATTTGTATAATATGCCAGTGATTATTATATAAAATATTTTACATCCTAAATGCTTTTCTGTTTGATTTTAAAATTAAGTACATTCTTCTTACGAAAAGAATCATAAATCAAAATACAAAGAATATTTTGCATTGAAACTTGCTGCAATTATTTTTGAATAACTTTTAGTTCATTTATAAAGATTTGTGTGTGTATTTTAAAACTTTAAACGGGATGGAATTTTTTTAAAAAAAATTAAACTATTTACTAGAGGAACATAAGAATTTGAAATTTATATAAGGATTCAGCTTATTTTTAAATTGAAGATCTAGATAGTATATTCCTTAAATTATCAAGTTTTCATAAATTTTTTTAAATACATTTCATGTAGAAAATTTTGATATTACAGTAGTTTTTTAAAAGTACTATTTAAAGAAATTTAATAAATATGTCCGCCCTGTCATTTTCTAATTTTCTAATTGTTTTCCAATCCAATTTTTCAAATATTTCTAAGATATAATTATTTTCAAATGAGAGTTTTGCACTTTTCTGCAAAAAAATAACAATTGTCTATAATTTGATGATTTTTTTCTGTTATTTTGACCTTTTTATAATTCGTAATCAGAAGTGTTTATTGAGAATTGAAATCCCATTGTTTTTAAACTCAGAAACAGTGGATATTAAATTGGTTAATGTATATAGTTAATTGATGAATCATTTTATGAATTAATACTCTAAAGATATTAAAATTATGTAATATCATAAAGAATAAATAACGCACAAAAGTCTCAAAAATGTAAATATTCCTGTAAGTGAGATATTATGAAAGAGAATTACAAATCAAAATCAAAATATGTATAATCAAAATAAGAATAAACTTTTTAAAAATTAAAATTAAGTCGAAAGTACTTATATTAAACAAATCACATTAATTAAGAATAGTATTAATAAAAGTCATTGTAATTATGAGCCGAATTCAGTCATATTTTTCACATTCATTACGTACGACAAGAGAAAAACAGTATTGTCAATTTTAAAAATTGCAAACTTTACTTAATTGTTGATATGCAGTAATAGGAAACTTAAAAGAATCACTTGTACTTTTAAGAAATATATTATATATATGCATATTAATAATCGAAGTTACAAAAAAGCAGAAGTGACCACCAATTTAATTTTTTTACTAATTGAACAGGAAAATTATATAATCGGTTTTAGTAACACATTACATTTAAAGTGAATGCATCAATTTCACGTACGAAATGAGATAAAATCTGTGGCTTTTATTTTTGTACCACTTTCATGCGTAGGAAAAAAAACTGTATTCTTACTTTATATATTAAATTATTTTTTTAAGTATTCAGCAGTTATCCAAATATTCTTAAAAGCACTTCATGAGCTAAACATATAATATCAATTTCAAACAATTCAAGTAACCATTAAGAACATTTAGAAATTACTTTTATGACTCTACTTTAAAATATCAGAAGATTTATTGTGAAATTTTAAGTAGTAAAAAAAAACATTGTTAAAAACTAAATTTAACATTCTAATAGAATATTCTCCTATTTCTGGTAGTACAAATTTTAATTCTTTTATAAAGACGAGTAACAGAAAACATTTCAACCAAAAGCACAATAAAAGATGAAAGAAGTCCCATTGATAAAATGAGAACAGAAGATTTTAAATCTTCTAACGTTAGACCGATTTCACGCTCAGTATAATTTTTCCTTAGTTTTCCTGGTAAGGTATTTAAGAATATCTGATCATCAAACCACTTTTTGTACAATCCAGCGCTTAATATTCTAATAATTTTGCTATCCACCTGTTGCTTGCAGCAAAACCCTTTTCTTAATGGAATGGCAATATTCCAGATGCCAAAGGAATCATCTGAAACCTGGATGTCGAAACCTGTATGAGCCCCGAGAACTAATTGTGTCAATTGTCTGGATATAATTAAAGCTGTGGAATCATCGACCAGAGAACTTAAATCTTCATTCATTTTATATTTCCAGTCATGCTGTCTTATGGACTCTCCTAGCATCTTCAAATAGCCCACTTCACTTTTCAATAGCAAATCCACGTCAGCGGCACCTTTGAGATACAGGCATCTGTAATTATTATTCAAAACGGCATCTGACAATTCTCTGAAATCCTTGACTCCAGGCAATTGACCAGGCATTGTTACGAAAGACAGAAAACTGACCAGGTACAAAAAAGGCATGACGGCAGCGATGGTGACCCACAACCCCAAAATGACTCTTTTCCAATCAGGGAGTCTAGGAACTTCAATAGACTGGGTCAAGACGCTACCCAAGATTGCGATGAAACTGACCAAAAACGAGACATTCTTGAAGATGACCTTTTGGAAAATAAATGCCGATGTGAATATTAACGCAATGTACGAAATCCACACTCTTCTGCTAAATGGATAGAAATAACCCATCAGATGAGGAATTGGTCCAGGCTCTTTCACTAAAAATGTTCTTTCAATAATTGTATATGGGAAGCTGAAATCCACAACGCGAAACCTTTCCTCGGTAATAGCGATGTACGCAATGCCCATATCAGCTTCTCCTCTTTCAATCATACCAATGATGCCAGACCAGCTTCCATTTACAAAGGATCCCCACTGTCCATCAGGTTGCAGAAAAGCATCATATTCAAATCCCAGAGATTCTGCCAGACAGTTTAAGAATTTTTCTTCGAATCCGTACAAGCCACTGTTGTTAGGAGTCTTCACTAATCCGAAAAGGTCTGGAATGTGAATTGTAGATACTTTCAGTCTATCAGGAAATAGCATGGTTAACTTTTATTTTGATTGATTTTTAAACCTCTTAACTTTTTCAAGACAGTTACATCGCAAACACGTGAAGACAATGGCAATCATTCCAACACTCTCCGTTATTTTGAATTCACGGAAACATTCAAATGTGTGATAGTTTCTGCTGCTCTAAGCAACAATCTTATATAGTATTTTGTTACCCAAAAGCAATAATATAGAGGAATATTTTTAGCATTTTTAACAGTAAATATTTCTTTCACGTAATCAGGAATTGGCTCAAATCGCTGACAGGCCTGACAGTAGTTGTGCGATGAGTAAGAACAACAACAACAACAACAGTAATCAGAAATGTGAAATACGGTGATGGCAAAAAAATGAACAAAACTAATCATCGTTTGTGTATAATGCCATGTAAAGAAATAAATGCCTTACTGTCACAGTATTTCTGGGATATCCTTGCCTATATGACTTAGATTTATGAATGAGATAAAAAAGTCACTGCCAATTAACTTAGTTCAATTCTCACCACAAATTAAGATACACCGTAGTTTTTATTGGGAATCAATAAATCATTGTATAGGAAATAATTGGTTTCTTTTGTCTATCTATAAATATTTCCAATAGAAAGCTGCAAATGAAGATAAATATATCTTCCAACTTCTATTTATTTCAAAATTTTCTAATTTTGCCAATCTAGAGCGTTATTTTTTTCGTCAATAATTCACAGCAACTGAAATTAAACTAGAGGAATAATGATAAGATTGGATTTCATTGATATACACTTCTTAAAATTGGCTGTCTCGATATGCTTATTAAATGCAGCATTCTTTTAACAGAAACTACTATCGAAACAGAAACTACTATCGAATTAAAGAGTTTTCTGCAAGACAAATAATGTTACTGAGTAATGTTTATGGTTATGATTAAAATTTTTAAAAGTCAAATTTTACACGTTGACAAAATCGAATATATATGATTTTATATTCGATTTTGCTTACACAAAAGAAATCGAATTTGCTTACACAAAAGAAATTAAAGCAAAAGATAAGTCTTAGTTATTTTTGTGAAAGAACAGTTTATAAAGTTTTATTTTGCAGACGTATTTATTCCAGATATTTTTTTTAAATGTTCCATCAATTTTACTCTATATTCAGCTGTTCTGTTATTTTTCTTCTTCAGTCTTAATTTTTCTATCAATTTCATTTTTAATCTTCATACAGTCGTCAACAAAAAGACGTCCAGCTTCAAAAATTCGAGCATTTACAATGGAATTTTTAGCCTAAAATAATTGGCATTTTAATAAAATTTGCATGTATTGAAACGGTTTAAATTGACAGGTTTATTTCGATGAACTAACTAATTAATAGAATTTGTAAAAACCATTAATTATTCCAAAATTTTCTCTTTCCTTCAGCAACTCTTTCAGTAGAATTTATTACTGGACGTGAAATAAGCCGCAAATAACTCTGGTGAGAATTTTGAGAATTATAAATGTTTTGAAAGATTATGCATGCAATGCTAAATGAATAATAAAATGGTGTGGCGATACCTCATAAACTATAAAGCATTCCTCTAGATTTTGAGGTTATTTCAACAAAATTAATTTTGCAACATCTGTAAAAAGAAGAAATTTGCAAAATTTTTTTTATTAACATTTAAATAATATTGTGAAAAAAATGAATAGCTATATAATAAAATTTTTACATCTTATCAAAGCTGTTGTACCAAAATGTCAGATTCCTAAAAATTATTCACATACCTATAGTAGTTTTCTGAAATATTTATCTAGAAAAATACACAATAACCTGGCAAAACTTGCATTGCCAGGAAATAATGCCTTTGTTTTTAACTCTTTGACTACTGTTTCGGCCTAACCGGCCTTTTAAATGTTATCTTGGAAGACTAGTATCTGTTTTGAACGATGAGAATAGGATGTAAAACGAGTTGTCAATAAGAATATTCTCGCTTTACACCTTGCACCTTTATTTTTAAACAAAAAGCTGCAATCCAGTATAAAATGTATGCCTTCTTATAGATCGGATCCGTAATGAAAGGGTTAATAGTATAATTTGATTTTAAGTAATATATCATACTATTACCTTATATATTATTTATAATAAAACCACATTTTAATTATTTTCTCACCAAAAGATTTTAATAAAATGTGTAATGAATTTTCTATACAAAAAATAAATATTGATAATCAGCTAATAGAAAAGATGTTTAATATTAGCATACATTATTATTTGTAGAATTTATAACTTTAATGACCAAATAGCGATTTTTAACACTGATTTAATTTTAAAGTCACTCCTGTTTAAGATTTAACTATCCATAATTATCTGGGCAAATAAAGAATTTTTGTGACTTTTTTTAAACAATAGCTTTAGCTCAATAGTTGTAATATTTTAGATTATATCGATATAAAATTTTCAAAATGCTATAAGCTCTACAAAATTTATCACTAAAATTAAAGGTAGCTGTAAATTTGAATTTTTTGTAAACGAATTCAAAATTATGATTCTTTAATTAAATTATAATTTTTACCAAGATCTTAAAAAGGTATTTTTTAATACTTATTTAATATCCTACCACGTTGAATTAATTTTTTATTATTTATATAAAATAGTGTATTGCTTTAAATTATTGCGTTATCTGCTTTTAAAATACGAATTTATATTTTCTTGAAATATAAAAATTATAATGAATTAATCTAAATAACTTTGATTATTAAATAAAAGTTGAATATTTAGAAAAAAATATTGAAAGGGACAACATCAATTATGATCACAAATGATCTAGACAGTGATTTTAATTACTTTATTTTAGAAATTTTGGGTGTCCATCGAACCCGATATTGAATGATCAATTTTAGATTAGTTTTCCCCTTTTCTGACTGAAATCTGACATTTTTCTGTTTAAAATGTGTTAACTTTTGTGATCTTTTTAGGGCCAATTCCCTCATACATTTTTATTGAATCCTTTGTTTAATATTTCTAGAAAAATCGCCTACTAAATATTCATTTTAATTTTATTTTATATAATTGGTTGGTAATAGAGCATCAATGTTTTTTTCATACCGACTAGGCAATAAATCTCTTGTTTCATCCGATACTATTACTACTCTAAGATAAATAATTAAAATTTGAAAAGGGCAATAATTATAACCTTAATATAAATTTACATTAGAAAAAGGACAATGACATATTCACATTCTTATTTAATATAATTCTGCTAATTTCAATTTTTCGATTCGTTTTATAGATATTTTATCCTTATCTGGTCCTAATTAATAACTGAGATATCTCAAGATTCATATGCAAAAAAAATGATCATTTCTTCTTTTGATTACTTTTTGCTGTTATTTTCGTCATGGCTTTGTACATATTGTGTCCGTATTAAAAAAATACAATTTAAAAATGAAATATACATGTGCACAATACAGTACTGCAATATGAAATAAAACTTATGTTTTAGTTATATTGTAATGATAAAAAATTTTAGTTTGTATATTAATTAGGAAAAGAAAAAATTCGATACTATATTTTGAGAATCAGAAATATTCCACATTTCATATATATCAATTAATGAATCTCTGAAAATCGAATTTAAAGTAGAAAGAATAACGGGCAATCAAACATTACGCATAGCGGGAATAAAAGATTGATACAGAATATTAAAGTTTATTATAAGTTTTACACGATATTTAATCCTCTACACGTTTGAATGTCTAATATACAGAAAGTCACACCAGATTTTCCTACCCAGCACGAAAGCACATGGATTTAAACCAAAACCTGAAGGACCAGAACGCCGCACTAGCAGGAACTGTGGTTAAATCCTAAAGATCATCAACGACCATGGCACAACCCTTCCCGTAGAAAGTACTTCCAGTCATCAATGGGGTGAGTCTACTCCTTCCCATTAGAGTCTTCTCCAGAGTGGAGAGATCCAACCACCATGCCGGAAACTTCTATACCTCATTACAAGGTGCCCCCAGGGGGGAGGGGAACGGTTATTCAGAACGAATTACTCCCTTTATTCAGATTTTTCGTATGCTTGATATAGTACTATAATTTTAGTGTGAAAATGACACATAAATTGTGACACCAATTGAATTTTTTTTTCTGAATCAACCATAATTTATATTATTTAAAAGCCTAATTTTACTTATTTTATTGATACCTTACTTATTCAATTGATTACTATGTAAATACACTTATTCAGTTAGCATTATCAATGGCGAAATTTGATTAAGATGAATGAATAATAAATGATCTGAATATAAAATTAAAAAAAAAAAATCTATTTCATGATCGATTTGATTTCAGCTTTAAATTTATTAATAAGGTTTAGATATTTCAGTTATACGAAAGTAAATTATTTTTCACATGTAAATAATGCGAAAAGTATAACACATAGTGTGTGTTTTTATCATGTCAGAAGGTGATGCTGTTTTCGGGAGGAAATTTTTGCGTTTCAACAAAAATTCCAAGGCGAAAAATAAAAATTTTATTATCTGCACAAGCATCTCAAAAAACCAGCTTCTAATAACGCGTTGCCAGTGCATTTACAAAATCTCTGATTGAAACAAAAAGTTAATGACTACAGCAAATAAAAATTAGAAAAAGGTCATTTCGAATACGTGGTTATATGGAATGAAATGAAAATAGGAAATGTGATATTTTTTAAAACAATAAATGCGAGACAAAGTTTTTTAGATCGTTTCCAATACTAAAGTGACTCATACGATGAAACGATTAAAATGAATAAAAATATAATTTAGCTTGCACGAGCACATCGTGCTTGGCCGTTCAAGAAATTATGTTCTGACATGATACATTGAAAATGCATTGCAGATTTCATTTTAATTTAATTATTTTTTATTTAAATTTTAATGAAAAGCATAGACAGTTTTCATCGAAGTAAAAAAATTTAATAATATTATTAAACATAAAATATGAGGATACTATTTCTTTGTTCCGGAGATAAATTTAAAAAAGAAAGAAATGAAAGCACAAATACAATGGGGGACAGTTCAAAAAAAGAAAAGAAAAAGAAAAAAGAATGGTATTCGTTATTGTAAACCGTTCTTTAGTAATGGCGAAACAGAGAAGAAAACACTACAATACAAAATGATTTCAGATAGTAGAAATGGTCTTTAGAGACATTTGATGCCTTCAGACAGTATTTTCTACTTCATATTCTTTTGTGCTTGTAGTTATTCGTTGATGTTGGCAGGCCCGAAAAAGGACGTTATGTTATTTTCAGAAAACATGATTCTTTCGAAATAGTAGAATGTTGTCCGAAACCTGTAAAACTTGATTTCACTTCTCCGTTAAGGGTCAATAAAAGGAATTCTGTACTTTAGAACAGAATCGAAGAAATTCAGCGGAATTACTTTCATTCTCTTGTAGCCATTATGTCTGCTGGGAACGAAAATGTCCAAACGTTTCTTACATTTCTTATTCTTTTTTGCAATAATTTTCAGAAGAAATTTAAGAGATTTCTCTCATTTTAAAAGTTAAATAAAATATAATGAAATCTTCGATCGTAAATTTCAAGTTATCATGTTCGAATATTATTGGTTTTAAATC
>JAOUZG010022297.1:1595946-1611350 GCA_026289955.1 Argiope argentata
GTTTTTGAAAGAAATACTTAATAGCCTAATAAGTTAAACCTCTTGCCAAACAAACTGGTCCCCAAAGGCGGCAGGTTTAAAGAACTTTGGTAAAATCCATCGATTGAAGATATTTCAATCAAAAGAACAACTCATTTCCTTTCACTGAAAGAAAACGAATTGAAATCAGAGCTTTGGACATATGAAATTAATTCCCAGACGAATTCGAATTCAAAAAATCTTATTATTAAGAAAATAAAGCGAATTCTAATCAGACTGGATCAATACACATCCGAGATTGATTCAAATAAGAGCAAAGACGGTTCTTCCAGTTCATATATTTTCCTTTATCTCTTTCATTTGAATTTCCTTTTAGCAAATTCTCAAAATGACGTCTTCTCAAAGAATGCTATCATAAATATAGCAATATTACATTTATATTGTTTTTATTCTAAAGGATAGATTTAATCGTAAATTCTATATACTGATTTCCAATAACCACGAGCTCAAACATATTTCAATCAGTGAACGAAAACTGATTGAAAATTCTTACTTCAGGTTCGGTGATGTATGAAAGATAGTCTGGAAAATACATGAATGCCTAGGTGTGTCAGTGATGAAAGCAGAAAATATTTTTCCAAAGATAATGCATACAATAGAGAAATATTTTCTAAGAAATATCTTATTAGATTGGAATTGTAAAACCACATATCTTTGTTTCGATCAGAAAATCCATGCATATTGATTATTCTAGCAATAATTAGAAATGAGAAGAAAACGTGTTTAGATATGTTTCAATTTTATTTTGTTAACCAGAATAAAAAAATTACTCCAAACGAATTGATTGATTTTTAAAAAAAAACAATTATTCTCCATTATTTATTAATATTTTTGGCTACATTGTCATTTTAACTATTGTTAATTAAAGGAATATTCCTTACAATATGAAAGGACAAACTATTGATAAAAATTTTCGTATTCCCTGAGAATGAATCATTTTTATTTCTGTTATTTACCTTTTTTTTATCACGATATGTTTCCCTTTTTTAGAAGCATGATTTTAATTATTCTATGTGTAGCTACTATGGTGCTTCAACCGAATATTTTGCTAATTGCATTCAGATAATAAAAAACCTTGATCAAACTCTACATTCTTAATTACTAGTCACCGTTTGTGATTAGTTATTATTGTTACTAAGACCATGAAGAAGCGCACTGGCGACCATCAGCGATTTTAAGCCGAATGAGCGCCTCTTATTTTTGAAGTATCACCAACTAGGGCCAAGAGCACGACTTAGCTACACACTCATCGAATTCGCTTGTACAACACCTTTTTACAGGGGGCACATTCACACACCTCACAGATAGTACGCAGAACAACAATGCCCTAACCGGGACTCATCCTGGGACGCCTAGGTCACGAGGAAGACGGGCTGCCTCTGAGCCAGGATGCCGGCAATTAGTTCGTATTAGAAGGTTATATTTAATTTCAATAAATTTGTTTAGAAGTAATTTCCCTTACTCGATGCCGTTAAAATTCTAAATATTAAAACTTCATTTTGTTAAATTTTTTAACGAATGTTCTGTCCATCATCTGCTTGAACATTTATAGTCTGTGCCAACGTCATGAAATAACTACTGCATTAAAAAGTAATTGCACAATAAACTCATTTTTTGAACATTTCATGCTGAGTTTTGTCTTTCTCTTTTATTCATTTTATAAATTGCATAGATATTAAAAAGAAATTTTTTTCATTATCTTACAATAATGGAATAAAATCACAATATTAAATATTTCATGAAATGACTGAAACACTTAGGTAGGGATAGCCTGGTTGGTAGAAAGTTGGACTGCTGTTCCTTAGGTTGCGAGTACGAACCTCGACTGCCGAATATTCCCCGAGTGTGTGGTGGCTGGATCTCGTTTAATCTGTCGTGGCCACTAAGTCCTCCATGTCGAGAGTAATACCATTGGGGATACTGGGTCAGAGGTGATCGTTCTCTGTTCCAGATATAAATTGCGATCTGTGAATGAATGAATGAAATGTATGAATGACGTCTGCCCCGTAAAAAGGGTCTGTGACGAGTGTGAGCTAGAAAACAGACTTCTGTCCTCGGGTGCTCAGTGGTCCATACCTTCAGAAGATCGTAATTTGGGATAAGTGGCTTCCAGTACGGTGGCTGACTCTCGCCAACCCGGTGGTTAAACTAATAGGTAGGGGTCAGGTTTCTCCCATAGATGGCGGGACGTACTTCCTTCAGAGAGGGTTGTACCGTGGCCGGAGAGGGCTATCAGAACTCAACCACAGTTCCCGCTAATTGCTGTTTCGGTGGTCCGGCTATTTAGTCCCTATGGTTAATTCGTTTGCCATCGTGGAGGGCTGGAGAGTATGCTCTATGACTTACCTACAGAAGCTACTGCACCCTTCTTTCCGTTAAAAACAGACACGAGAACAACAACGAACATTAAAGCAGTTTCAATTTCCTAAAAATAATATAACTTACTGTTCGAAATTAGGTAAAAATATTTTTCACTCAGTAACCTTTATTCAATCAGTAGCTATGTTTTTATTTAATTTTTTTATTCCTTTGAAAAAAAAATTAATGTGGCTTTACATTCCGCTACTCAGGCCAGTTATTAAAGATCAGTAAATCATCCATGGGCAAATGGAAGATTGCGCATGCACTGGGAGAGGAGCAATGGCAAGATCTTGTGTCGTTGGGTCAAGCTCTTATACTGTACATTTCCGGCGCATGCGCGGTTTTACTGAATGGTTTCTTGCTGGTTGAGTGTAAAACCACATTTATTGCGCAAAGAAGTCCAACAAAATTATAAATTTGTAGCAATATGTTTACTTTTGGCTATTCAGGAAAAAATATAAAAGATACTTTATTTTCCTTCTTGAACTCACTTCTCGTAAATAAATTTTTGGCAAATAAATATAGGAATCTGGAAGAAAAATAAATTTTAATACCAGATATTCAATTCGCCAATTTAGTGACTGTAATTTAATGATTCATATCAAGAACGAAGGACAGAAGAATCAAAGAAACCAGGACATACAAGAAAGAAGAGAGCGGTTCATTGAAATTTCATCCTCATAGTTTGTAATTTTTTCCACCAATTTGTGACATTTTCCTTTATTCACATGTCATTTTATCATGCCATCCCCCCCAAATGAAACCTGAAGAGAATACAGCAATGCATTATTCGTTTCTGGGTTTCAAAGGATTTTGCAAAACCTTAATCAATTCTCATTCATATGTAAAATTGTCGTTAAAATAATATATTATTACAAATCTACGTAACTGCTTTCAATGATTTATGAACATTTTATTATTGGAGTTAAGATTTTAATAATAAATAACATGACGATTTCAAAAGCTTATTCAAGCAAAGTTGGACCGAATCTAACTCTCTTGAGGCGTATGGGGGGAATAAAGGAAAATTATCTGTATTTAAAATATTCCTTTCTTTATCATACATTTCTTTCCATTTACACTTATCTTTTCCTTTGCAGTGGCGTATTAGAAATACGAATGTATCATAAATAATAGTATATCATTAGCAAATCATTCCAAAAAAATAGAATTCGTTAAGATATTAAATACATGTTAAACTTGTAATTTACATTTCTATTTATGTAGTTTTTCATGCATTGTATCGAGTTTAATTTTAGATGCATGATCTAATGGCATTCATACATACGTTTATATGCACAAGCAAATATTATAAATACATAAGATGCCTTCCAGTCGAGAAAAGAGGATTTATTTGACAACCCAGGCACAACTTTTAAATAGAAACGACGTAATCCATTTATTATCATCTCCCAGTTGATTCTCCTGCTTTAAAATACAATGGAATTAGAAAAGAGAAAATTCTTACAAAACTAGAATTCCGTATTTTCTCCAATTGAGATTTTGAATGCTTAATTTATTTAAAAAGATGCCAATATTTTGCACTTTTTGTAAGTATGCACAGATTTCGGATTTTGTTTACGTCAACGGGTTAAAAATTTCCTTTGAAATAGTGGAAAAGAATTCGTAGTAAAAGGTCTTTTGAAAAGAGATGAATATTTTACAGATACAGAGCAGAATTTCAAAATTGGATATGAAGGTATTTTAAAGTATATCCGATATGAGTATTTCACTTCATTTCTTCATTGTTTTTCATAATTTAGAAATTATTATCTTGGATTCAAAACATAAACGATATCACGTGAGTCTGATTCTAAGTTCTGTGACAGTAAATCATTTTCATTCTTAGAATTTATTATGATTTTGCAAATTCAGATATAAAATTAATAACTGCACCAATCAAACTGTATTTGATTTATTTCTATATTCGAGATACTACTCAAACTCATAGTTTATTCTGTTTATATCACGGAAAATGAAGATTGTTCTAGGTGAGTCTATTATGCGAATTACATAAACTTAAATTTTATTTATTTATTTTATACAAATATAACTGAAATTGAAGGGAAAAGGAAAATTATCCTCTTGTCTGTTAAAGTATTTTCAAAATAGGATTCATCCACCAATCAGCATAGTTTGACGCAATCCATTCTTATTCTAAATTAATCTACATGAATCTACATTCTACTCTATATTTGGTTTATTATCTCTAAGATAATACATACTTTTCTCTTTGATAATACTTTATTTAATATCTGACTTAATTTGCATAATTTAATTATAAGAATTTATCTAGCTTTTGATTTCTTATGTGATATATTTATATTTTCCTCATCGGCCTAATTCAAAGATAACGACACATGTCCTTTATATTCCTAATTGGAGTATTTTATTTTGATTTCATTTATTCAGTATAAACGATTTCTCTTTCTCTTTTCATATCTAACTAAGGTGAAAAGTCGCTTTTCGATAAAACATTGAATTTAATTTTAGGATCTAAAATTATAGCCTTAATACTGTACATTCAAAACAGTCTTTACTTTTTATCAACATAAAATATAGATTTCGATGTAACAATTTCTATGGTGTTGTCATTAGTGGCACTTGCTATGGCTGAGCTTCGCCGAAGCATCATCCAGTTTTAAGCCGAAAGGATCGTCTCTTGTTTTGAGGTAGCGCCATCTAGGGCCATGAGCTACACACTCATCACAGTCGCTTGTGCAGCCCCTTTTACAGGGGGACATGTAGCGTCAACCTTATAAGCCAGTTAATACCTTTTGCTTGATCGGTATATTACTCGGCTACAGGCCGAAGCGTCGCAGGTTCGCACCGCGATCTTAATCGCTACATTGGTGACCTTGACAACGCAACCTTCCGCAACAGTCGTGGCGCCATCTACCAGCCAACAAAGCCGTCGCTAACTCAACGCATCAAAACTTTTATTCGACGCACCAAAGCCGTTGCTAACTCGACGCACCAACGAACTCGCATGCTCGCCATACGCTTGGCGCTTTCAAAATCGTTCGTCTCTCGTCCGACTCACTGATGGGGGAGTACTGTAGCGTCAATCTTATAAGCCAGATAATATCCTTCGAGCTGAAGGGCCTCTTTTGCTTGATCGGTATATTACAGGCCGAAACATCACAGGTTCGTACCGTGACCTTAATTGTTACAGGACGCATTCATACACTTTACAGATAGAACACAGAAGAACAACATGTTCGAAACGGGACTCGAACCCGGGGAAGACGTACTTCTCCCGCTGGACACGGGCACAATTTCTAGGCTCAGAACAAGAGGAGATGAAACATTAAGCATTGATATTTTAAACCGAAAATGAAGGTTTTATTTTAATTCCACTATTTTAAAAGTTTATTTTAAATATCTACCTACCAAACGATTATTTTCTTATTTCAGGCAGTAATGAGAAAAATAGCTTTGAAGCAGCGCTTGTTCATGTACTATGTGGAATATGACACAAGCATTTTTTAAGCGTTTCCACAAAAATAAATATACAGTATTGAAAATATAATACCTCAAATATAATTTAATAAAATGTCTATGCCAAATCTCTTTATAATAGAATGCAGATTAATGTAGTATTATGTTGTGCTTTTTTATAGATCTTCTTAGTTCAATATATAAATTGATAGTAAAAATCATGAATGCCAAGTCATAAATTACTTATTAAAATAATGTTTGCTTTGGTGTTTACCATTCTAAATAATTTATTAAAAACATTAGAAATGAAAAGGATATATATCCATTATTTTTTATTCCATTTTTCTCAACATTAAATATTACTTTAACATTATTAAGAAATGACCAGTTAACATTATTAAGTTAATTCAAAATCTAATAATAATGTTGTTTCCTAGTAATATTTATCTTTTAAATCCATTTTAGGTAATCAGTTTTTTATATATTTTGAACCCTCATTTTTTATTGTTTCGAACTTAATTTAACGTAACTTGAGTTTTTAAAAATTACCTAATCACATTTTTTTAGAATTCAAAGAGTTGAACTTTAAAAACAGTATTATTACATGAATTGATAAACTAATAAAATTTTTCTTTTACTAGTAATAATAATTTTTTAAATTCATTTTAGGTCATTACTTTTATTTGCATTTTCAACCCTAATTTTTAAAATTGTACCGAAATTTAATTTAACTTAACTTCAGTTATAAAACTTAACTAATCACGTATTGTTAAAATGTGAAGAAATGACCAGTAAAAACAGTATTATAACGTTAATTGAAAACCTAATAGAATTGTTTTTTCTTTAGTAATAGTTATATTTTAAATCCCTTTTAGGTCATGATTTTAAATATATTTTCACCCATAATTTTTTAAATTGTTCCAAAACGTAATTTAACTTAATTTGAGTTTTAAAAATTACCTAATTACATATTGTTAAATTGTGAAGAAATTACAGTTAAAAACATTACTATGACATTAATTGAAAGCCGAATATTATTGTTTTTTCCAAGTAATATTGATATTTTAAATCCATTTTAGGTCATTGGTTTTATATATATTTTCATCTCATTTTTTAAATTGTACCGAAACTTAATTAAACTTAACTTTAGTTTTAAAAATTACCTAATCACGTATTATTAAAATTTGAAGAAATCACCATTAAAAACACAGTATTATTACTTTAATTAAAAACCTAATAAAATTATTTTTTCCCTAGTAATATTTATATTTTTAATCAATTTTAGATCATTGGTTATATTTATATTTGCATCCTTCATTTTTTAAAATTATATCCAGTTTTAATTTAACTTAATTTGAGTTTTATAACCTTGCCTAATCACGTAATGTTAACATTTGAAGAATTGACCAGTAAAAACAGTATTATTACTTTAATTGAAAACCTAGTAATATTTTTTTCCTAGTAATAATTATATTTTAAATTCATTTTAGGTCATGGATTTTATATATATTTTGAACCTTCATTTTTTAAATTGTACTGAAACCTAATTTAACTTAACGTGAGTTTTAAAATTTATCTAATCACGTATTGTTAAAAATTTGAAAAATTGAACGGTTAAAACTGTATTATCATATCATCACGTTAATTAGAAATCTAATAATGTTTTTGCCTTAATAGTAGTTATATTTTAAATCCATTTTTGGCCATTGGTTTTATATATATTTTCATTCTCCGTTTGTTATTGTACAAAAAGTAATTTAAATGAACTTGAGTTTTTAAAAATTACCTAATCACGTATTGTTAAAATTTGAAGAAATGACCACTAAAAACACGGTATTGTTACGTTAATTGAAAACCTAATAATACTTTTTTAGTAATAGTTATATTTTAAATCTATTTTAGGTCATTGGTTTTATATATATTTTCATCCCTAATTTTTTTAATTGTTCCGAAGCTTAATTTAACTTAATTTGAGTTTTTAAACATTACTTAATCACGTGTTGTTAACATTTGAAAAAATGACCAATAAAAACAGTATTATTACTTTAATTGAAAACCTAATAATATTTTTTCCTAGTAATAGTTATATTTTAAATCCATTTTAGGTCATGGGTTTTACATATATTTTGAACCTTCATTTTTTAAATTGTACCGAAACTTAATTTAACTTAACTTGAATTTCTAAACATAACCTAAACACGTATTGTTTCAGCTGCATTTTTCGAAAGAATCGTCTTCATTTCAAGTTTTCATGCGTTACCCATTTGTTTTTTATATCTTTGACGATAAGCCAAATCTTCACGTATGCGATACTACTATAGATCAATAAAATTCTTTGTGAAGTAATTGAAGACCCCAGAGATTAAGACCATGACCCAATATCAATATCAAAACAAAAAACATAATTTTCTAGCACCTTCATATAAACGCTTTAAAAAAAAGAAAGCAATGAAAAGTTTAAGGTACATAAACCATTTATGCCTTATTCTTTTGATACACACTTCAATTGATTTTAAATGCTCTCTCTCTAGAGATAAAAAATAAAATCCTTTTAAAACTAGGTTTGGGTAACTTGTTTGGAACTTTTGTATCAAAGATATTAAATTATTGGAAATAAAAGGACAAGATCCTCAACGCAATCTTTTCAGCCTCAAAATTCAATTTCCCAGTGTTTCTTTACCTGTTTGTTTGCTGAGAAATCTTTCCACCACAAGGCCATTCCATAAATGCATTAGGGATTCGGGATTTATAGCAAGAATGCATTAGGGATTCAATCTGAGAAAGACGAAATTGGGGCTTTTAGGTTGCTTCTCAAAAGACAATCGAAAATAAATACAATGAAGACTGAAAAAATAGCGTTTCAGATTTTTTTAAAAGAGAAAAGGATGGTTGCCGTTTCTATCCATGTGTATTTATTGATATGAATTTTTTTTCTTTTTAAATCGGAAACCATACAGTGATTATTTATAAAATTGTTGATTTCATGAATTCAGATAAAGTGAAATGTGAATTAAGGATAAGATTTATGCAAATTATAAGAATTGAATTAAGAATTTAATCCTTTCAGATATTGATTCTAAGAACATTTTATTCATTAATGCAAGTGACTGCGTTAAAAATGGAATTTTTGGAGAAATAATGATTTTTTTAAATAAATATTCATTATACTTGAAGTTTTTTTTCTAAACATGTAAAAATGTTTTTTCTCTCAATATGTTTTAGAATATTGTACTGATTTATAGTAACTGAATTTGCATATATTTTAATACCATTTCACATCTTTAGATGCCATTTTCTTAAATTCTTATCTTTGATATTTTCTCATAAAAAACCCTCATAAGTTAAAATCTAATGCATATTTTTTTAACAATTTTGATGTAAATTGTTTCATAAAATTCTAAACTATAAGAGTTTTGCTTCATACTTTTTTAACCAGAAAAAAAACTTATTTTTCTGGTTTTTTAAATGAAGTTTTCTTCTTAACTGATATATTTTGGTTTCATAAATGTCTTTCTCAATTCTTTTTATATAGATATTAATTAATATAACTGTTTTGAACGTTTTTCAAGAAGTTCATCCTGAACATCTTAATACGTCTTAATATTTCATGAACATAACTTTATTTTTTTGGAAACTCTTTTCAGGATATTCAATTTAATATACATTTTTTAAAATTACAATTGTGTTTCTTCATACAACAAGGAAATTATCGAATCATTTTATTAAAAATTCAGCTGCATTATTTAAAACATATTTCCTTGATTTAGAAATTTTAAGTAATTTTTGAGAATTACATAAACCACATGTTTTTGGTTTTGAATATTTACAACCTGAAGCGTAATTTATTTTTAGAATTATGAAATCAGACGAAAATACAAAGGAAAAAAAGAGGCTTGTTTTGGAATCTGCTAGCCTTTTGCAAATCTTTTTTTTTCTGTCATGTAGTTAATTGAAACTAGAATTTCCTTCCGAATAGAATAAAATAATCTTCATATGAAGTTTGTTTCTATGAAGAAACATTCTATACTACATATGTTTATTGTAAAAAGAATATTCTAAATTAGAGTTGCTTTTTATGAAAATAATAGTCTGTAATTTCAATTTCTAGATACATCAATATTTTAAAATATTATATGTCTAAAATTTATTTATATTGACCTAAAATTGTAATATTCGAAAGAAAACTATAGGATATTGTCCTTTCAATGTATGCATTATATTCTTTATCCGTGGTCAAAGTAATTAATCTTTATCAAAATCGTAGATGCCTTGTTTATAAACGGAGCATATTTGCCAATTTTAGGCGACTAGGGATCTTTAAAATTATTTTTTTGTAAATTTCACCTTAG
Source organism: Argiope argentata (assembly GCA_026289955.1). Classification (NCBI taxonomy): domain Eukaryota; kingdom Metazoa; phylum Arthropoda; class Arachnida; order Araneae; family Araneidae; genus Argiope; species Argiope argentata. Next base: position 1,606,137 of record JAOUZG010022297.1, read on the forward strand.
CGATTTGAAGTTTTACAGGCTTTAAGTGTAACACTACAGAACATGACACACACAATTTTAAAACATTATTTTAATTTATTTATGAGCTAGGGGGGCTATTGCAATATAATATTAGCGATAAATAACATTAATGAAAAATGTTCAGACATTCCAAATTTGTTCTAAAATTATTATTATTACTTTCTCTAACCCTTTTAAAACTAAAGTTGAGATTAATCTTGAAGTTTGATTTCGAAAATCAAAATTAACCAATACAATAACTAAAAACTACTAAAACCTTTTTAAAAAATCAGTAGTTTTAAGTTATTATATTGGTTAATTTTGATATTTCGTACTCAAACTTCAAGATTAATCCCAACTTTTGTTTCAAAAGCGTTAGAAAAAGTAATAATAAAAAATGGAGCGCTTTCGAACAAATTTAAAGTTCCGGAAACCTTTTTCATTGACGTTATTTATCGCTATTAATTATTATACTAACTCTTCTAACTAATAAATAAATTAACATAAGACTTTAATATTTTGTGTGTCATCTCCTATAGTGTTACTTTTAGTGCCTATAAAACTTCAAATCGCTAAGATGAAATTTACAAAAAATAATTTTAAAGGTCTCTGTTCGCCTTAATTTCATACATCTTTATGTAACTGGATTTCTTTCATCGTTTTAATATGAAATAGTGCAATCGAATGCTCATTCATATGAAACCTTACTTAAAATATTTTTACGATGTTTAAAATAATCAATTATTAGATATATGATTAGTATAACTGATATTTGATCTAAATGTTATAGGAATGTTAACATTCAGGAATCTTAGTTAGGATCTTAGTTATAGGAATGTTATAGGAATTTTTAAAAAATGAATTTAAAATTTCAGAATTTTGGAAAATGAATAATAATTTATGAGCTAAAAAGTAAAACAGAATTAAACTATATCTATTTTCTAGCGCTCATTTACTATAGCATTAATGAGCACAAATTATAAAAAATATACTTTCTTTTCTATTAGAATGTATAAAAGACTTAGCCTCCTAAAAAGTTTTATGTATTACCAGAAAAGAAACTTAATGGTTTTGTAGTAAACCTAATGATTGTACTTTGTAGCAAATAAACTAAGGTAGGAAGAGATAAGGCAACAGTGATTAGGGTCAAAAGATGCTAATGGAGACATTAGTGTTCTTTAGGCTGAAAACTGCATACCTCGTGACGTACAGTTTCTTGATTTCTTAACTGATAATCAAATCTCTTCTGGCTGCTATTAGCAACCGAAACAAAAGTTCATTAAAAAGATACTTGACTATACTTATCGTAATTAGTTTATTTTCTTAGGATTTATTGTGTAAGCTTCGTTGAGTAAAAAATCTTTATGGCACCCTAATTTACTATTTTACAATTCAAAAATTCTGAGTTTAAAGGGTGAAAAAGAGGAATTGTCCATTAAGGTAGAATTACATGCAGTTATACTACTGAGAACCAAGTACCATGTTAAAAGTTTGTCTCATCCATCTAAATTAAAGACTCTTTCTGTTTTGCGAAGATGTATTAATTCAACTAAATGTTCATAGAATAGTCAAGATGCTAGTTAATGGAGTTCGCACAACTTTTTGAGTAGAATAATAGATCTGTGAAATACTTCTTATTAGAAAGAGATGATTATTCGATGTATGAGTGGTTTTCGATGTATCAGTGGAGATAATTTCTTTTATTATTATTTTATTGGAATTTAAAGATTTCGTATGCTATATTTAAACATGAAATATAGCTTTAATTACTTAGAATTACATTTGAGTTAAATAATCGATTTTTAGTCAGCGTAGCAAATAAATTGCTTGAAAAATAAAATAAATATTTTTCTATTAAGTAGGGTTAGATAGATGTTAAAATGTCTTAATCTTATTCAGAAAAAATATTGAATAGCTTATAATTTATTAATAGAAATACTAGCATATTTTACTGATTATTCGGGAAGAATCTCTCTGAAACTTTCTAGCATATTTTCCACTTAAATCCTTTCCTCTTTCACCATTATAAAGTAATGGATTTTCAGTAAGCTCGCAAATATCTGGCATGATATTAGCAAGCTGTTGTTATGATACATCTTTCTTTTGCGTCTTTTTTATTAAATCTATCGTGCGAATATGTATTTCCAATGGCTTTATAAAGCGAATAAAATAAAAATTTGACACGAAATTACAGTTATAGTTACAATATAACATATCAAAAGAGTCAGTCTGTTTATGCGTTATTCCTCTATTATACACGGACAAATATAGAACAATTCATCAGACCTTTGACGGATATGGTAGAAAATTTGTTGGAAATTCCATATTTTAAATGTTAAGCCTTTCTATATTCGAAATATTTTATATTTTTAATGCTGAGTTTCAAATTTTGGGTATCTATTTGTCGCTTTACCTTTTGGTGCTACCATATTCAATTTTAAGTGAATAACCAAACAAACTTCACTTGATTCGATTTAATTCAAAATTTAGTTAAAAATCTGCAGTCGTAATCTTAGTCGTAAAGAAATATATCGAAAGTTTAAAGAGTTTTTGAATTATCGTGTTCACAGACCATAAAATATGCTTTTCAAACTCCGGGAACTCTGAAATCAGATGTTCTAATTGTTTGGCGTCTTCTTTAATATTTCCTATGAAAGAAATTGAAAAAGTGAAGAACTAATGTAGAATACAAAGAAAATTCACTAATTAATACCAATAAGATATGACATATTTTTAGATTTTGTATGTAGAAAGACACAAACATTCTTTAAACTTTCCTAATTTAAATGATGATGCTTTTAGACACAATTGAACGATACTGAGTTTTTTCCCTGAAGAATAAAATGCTAAAAAGATAACTGATAATATACGTAGCTTTATATAAATGAGTAATAAAGATAATAACTGAATATAAACAAGTGCTAATAAATGAATTATCCACTCATTTATTAAATAAGTATTGTTTAGAGAAAATATTCCATTCATATGCAAAAGGAAGCTCCCAAAAGTATATGCATAAGGGTTATTGTTGGAATCTTAAGATTCCAGCATTTCTTAAGGCAATCCCTTTCAAAAATGGTAAATCTTCCAGAAACATGCCTATATGAGAATATAGAAATAAATATATGGTGAAATTACATAAAAATATTGATAAAAATATTTAATTCAACCATATATATTAATTAATATGTGATCCTTTGTGGAAACTTGCAGATTAAAGACTTTCATATACCATAAAGCCATTTGGTTGAACCAAATTATATATTTTTTAATCTTAAATAAAAAAAAATATATTTAGATAGATTCAATAATACGGTAACATAATTCTAAAGAGTGTACAAATTTCTCCAGTGAATAAAATTCTGTCTCTAAATAAAAAATAATGGCAAATTGAAGTTTTCCGGATTAAAAGAGAAATTTGTATGTTGATTCACAAACAAATTTATTTCAATCAAATTACATTTCTCAATCAATTTACATGCTTCAATCAAATTACATTTCCCAATTATATTACATGCATTCACAAACCAATATATTTCAATCAAATTATATTAACCGTTGTAAGCAAAAATAGCACAAGAGTTTTACATCGATAACCTAAAAAAAAGGAATTGACAGACAACATCTGGAATAATTATCAGCTATTTGACGTCTGCATTAGGATATTCTTAACGGTAGTTTGATAAAGCGTTTATTCGTAGCATGTTTCAGCTTTCTTATGCCGAAAGTTTGGAAACAATGCGTAGAAATGTCAATAACAGGCAAGATGAAATTTAAATTTTTGCACTTCCCATAATAAAATTCCCCAAGTGAAAAAAAACCCATGTTATATTTTTAATCTCTATAAATCGTTTATTCTTTTCCTTCATATATCTTATCAAAGAAAAGAAACAAAAAAATATCCACAATCTAAATAAAAACCTTAAATAATAATGCGATAATCATGTGATTAGTTCTTATATTTTATAATAAATTGTCCTAATAATTTTAAGAACATTATCAGAGCGTCACAAAAATTTTCTGTAAGTTCTTTCAATAATCTCATAGTCAACTTTCTGGACAATATTATCATTTATGAATTATCTCATCTCATTAATCAATGAGTTCATTTAAATATATTAACATACCTATTATTTCTTTTACTGAATCAAAAAAGTCATCTCTTCGGTTTGACAATAAATGATTGAAAGTTTACAAACTATAGAATAGAAAAAGAAAACTAAAAATCACAAGAAAACTAAATTTCACAACAATTTTAAAAGAGAAAGTGTTTGTATAGATTTATTGGAATATGTCTAAAATACAAATGTAACATTTAAATGTTTACCAAAAATGACTGAACTTTGCCAACATCAATTCCCAAAACTAATTTTTTTATCGTAACTAAATAGCCTATTTAAAGACTTTTCTATTGTAATCCTACAACAGCATATTAATGGATGCTTTAGATTTATGTACTAATAAAATATTTATATCCAAAGGACCCATTATTTATAATGTAGTTCCATTATATCCATGAGAAAATAAAAAGAAAAAACAACAACAACAAAAGTCTCGGAATGAGAAATGAAATCTTCCGACTGGTGTTTCATTTTTTGCCTCCAAAGCAATTTCTCGAAGAATTCAGTATAATGGATTTTGAAATGGGACAAAAGAGATTATTTGCTGATGCATAATTCACACGGACTCCTCTTCATTTCTTATCTGGACTTCGATGCCGGAGGCTGTCTGTTTTTAAAGCAGAAATGAGCTGCTGTTCTATTCTGTTGTTGTCCGAAGAGATAATTCTGTCTTTTCTGGATTCTCTAGGAAGATTTCAGATACAAAAGTAATTTGAATTTCTGACTTCAAAAGAAACAGGCCAGATTCTGTAAGAAAGAACTTAAATTACTAATCGTTTTTAAGGTTTTATTTGAGATTAACATGAATAATTTTTGTCGGCAAAGGCTATTTTACTAATTGATTCTATTTTTAATGAAACATTTAATTTTTTCTGAATTGGTGTAAAACGCCCAGGTGTAAACTCGTGCCTTGCATAACTACTTATTAATGTTATAAATATTGATGATGATTAAAAGTTTAAATTGAGCTGACAGTAGTAAAAGATAACGATAAGACAGAACAAATGTGTTTTTTTAATCCTAATCATACTGAAATATAAAGTTTTACACACACACACACACACACACACACACACACACACACACACACACA
>JAOUZG010022297.1:1623793-1642152 GCA_026289955.1 Argiope argentata
TCCTTTAATAAAGGGATCTATTTTGAAAACTAGATATATTAAAGGATTGGCGAAATTGCTGCATTGAGATTCATTGATTCAGATGCTGTTGGAAATTCTAACTTTAAACTCGTCATGGCCGAAACTACAAAGGAGTCTATGTTATAAAAATTAAAAACATTTTTAAAGAAATTACAAACACTTTGATAAATTGCTAAAATTCTGGACGAGAAACTTTCTCAAATTGGGAAGAATGCATATCAATAGTGGCGCCATCTATTATTCATAAATGTTGCAAGAATAATGAGACAGAATGAAATGTTTACCGTTTTGAGATTTCGTGAAAACTGCACAGATAAGCTTTTTTTGAAAACAGAAAGTCAATTTAGATACAATGGGATGAAAAATAATTTAAATTTATATTCAAAAATGTATTATAAAATGTTATTCATTTATTTAAAAATAAAACGATTTAGTCTTTCAAAAAAAAAAAATTAAAAATTCAGGAAATTCTATAAAAGGGGTAGGAATTACGTTTGTTTTTGGTCAGGAATTGAACTTAAGAAATTATACAAAATAACAACCCGGCTGGAGAAATAAAGGAATGTATTCATTTTTGTGGCAAATCTTTTCAATTAATGCTGCACATGTCTGCACATAAAATACATTTCATTTTCGTAAGAATATCAAACTAATGTATAAAGTTAATATTATGATGGAGAAAAAAAACATATGTAAGGTTTAAGATGTGTTAAAAATTGTACTCCTCTTAACATTTGGATAATTTATTGATATATCATTCATTTCGTTCCTTCCTTCATTTAGTTTAAAATTCTTGGTTGTTTAAGAGTCCAATTTCTGCCACTAGATGGCAGTAGGAAAACTATTTACGAGAAGTCTGCAACCCTTCCTCCCTATCCCAATTTATTATTCAAAGAGAAGTTTTGTTTTGCTTCTTTCATGATCTCAGTTTACAAAATATAGTAAATACTGGTAAACTATTGCAACTAATTTGCGAAACATATATTGCGGCATTAATATTTGAAATTTTTTTGGAATAAATGGGCATGAAGATTTATTCAAAGAATTTGACTTAAATTAAGTAGTGGAAGTAGTAATCTTAGTGAAATAACTGATCATTAACTACAAATATAATTCTAATATTTAGGTGCTAACGTGAATAAAGCAACAGGTATTAAATATAAGAAGTCGGTTTTGTAGCTCCTCAAAATTCACAATAATATCACATGCCCTTTTTGTTTAGCTCATTTTTTATATATTATTCCGTTATCAAGCAACATAAGGTTTATTTTAGGAGAGTGTCCGAAATTTTCATTAGTACTCAGATGAAAATGAACAAGTAAGGTTAGCACCATTTTTAAGCACTCTAAGTCTCAAATTTTATAGGTTTATTTCCTTTCAAACTTATAAGTAAATGTTTTCACATTTCCAATTTGGTTAATTATTTTGAGCTACCCAGTAATCTCAGCACCAACTGCAATTTCAAGGAAAAAACATTTCAGACCTTTCAGTATTGATAGAACTAAATTTACATCAGGTTATTTAAATGAAAAAGGATCCTTTTCGACACATTTTCATTCATTGAGTAAATCGTAGAGTTGAAACGCAAAAATAAGATTTCTAATAAGTCTGTTGTTTTACTAAGGGCAGTTACCTTGGACAAGCGTGCTGAGACCGTCAGTAATTTTAAGCCGAATGAGTGTCGCTTGTGTTTGAAGAAGCAACTTAGCTACATACACATCACATTCGCTTGCATAGCCCCTTTTTATAAGCGGGGGGGGGGCATGCACACACCTCACAAATAGTACACAGAAGAACAGCCATGCCGTAACTAGGAATCGAATAAAGGACGCTCTGATCACGGGGAAGATCCACTACCTCTGTGCAAGGACGCCGGCTCTAATAATTCTTTTAATATTTTACTTTTCTTATTCTCTTTTTTGTCTTTCCAACTTGTAAAAAAACTTCTAAAAGCTTTCTGCGGCTTGTACATTTTAAGTATCGGTTTCCAACATAACGCTTTTCGGAGAAAAATATTAAGATTTCCTAATCCCCCAGGAAAACTATTCCGAAAACATTAGCAACAAAAGGATTCGAGGATTATCCCCAAACGTTCTCTTCTGGAAAAGTTAAACCTCGAAGGAATGGTTAAAGAAAAAAAAATAATTGTTTCAATTCTTCTAACATCATATATTCTTTTCTGGTCCTGTTCCACTTTTATTACTTTTTCTAGAGTTTCCAAATAAGAAATTGCAATTGTGTATGTGTTGACATTTCGCTGTGACAATAAAAGGAACTAAGAAAAAGCTTTTCAAATTCATGTTGGAAATAAAAGTTCTCAAACACATAAAGAAAGGCTTAAATGTATAACAATTATTTATAGGAAGAATGTCTTCCCGAAATGCCCTCCCCCCCCCACAGGGAAAACTGAAGCTTTCGCAAATTTTCTGGTGAGCATAATTTCAATAAAAACGAAAAAGAGATGTCGCCCAATGAAATAAAAATTTCATTTCCGTCTTAATAAATAATAAAAACGAATGTGTCAATTTTTTTTCACTGAAGAGGAAAGACAATTTTATTGAACAAAAAGAGACATAAATATGTTTAGCAGAATATATTTAGATATATTAGAAGAATGTAATAGAAATATGTTTAGAAGAATGTATTAGAAATATGTTTAGAAGAATATATTTAGAAATATTAGAAGAATATGTTAGAAATACGTTTAGAAGAATGTATTAGAAATATGTTTAGAAGAATATATTTAGAAATATTAGAAGAATATATTAGAAATATGCCTAGAAGAATATATTTAGAAATATTAGAAGACTATATTAGAAATGTGTTTAGAATATATTTACACTTTGAATATTTTTTTCAAAATGAAGATTTAAAATTTCTACAATTTAAATATTCACAGGGACTTTTGTGGCTTCAGAATAATGAATTTTACACTACTTTAAAAATCAAAGAATTGTAGTTTTACTGATATCAATTTATAACGGCATCTTCAATCATAATAATTAAAATTTGGTAATATCAAATGCCATATTTTACAAGATTGTGTATCTAAATCTGTTTATATTAAGTGTAAATTTAGCAGAAAATGATGTTTAAGCTAAAATTTCTATACATTCAATTAAAATTTAATATATTATTGTTTTATTAATTTAACTAGCCGCCTTTGGCGACCAGTCGGTTCGCCAATATTAATGCCGACTAAAGGGTTAAATCATTTTTATATATAACTTGGTCTCATAATAAATTTTTCAGCAAAATATTTTTAAGCTTCAAATTTCGATAGCAATATAACTCACTTATACTATTATGTAGGCCTTAAACAGTCCTATCTTTAAAGTCCGCATCTCTCTCTGATTTTCTATCAGTGCACGTAAAATTCACTTTTAAATTAAATTGAAAATGATGAAACTTCAATTAATACAACGACCTCTTTACTCAATCTAAGCATGTTTTTAAATAAAACTAAGAACTGAAAGCAGAATAGTCCGACATTGAATATTTATGTTCAATACAGAAATTGAAACATTATAATTTTTTTTTTATAATTTATAAGATCTCAAGGAATTATTCAGCAAAAATTTCACAGGTTAATTGAAACCTTCAGTTTATAATTTTTTTAGATGTATTTAAATGCTCTAACTAATATATATTTTTTTTTAGGTTTATAAATATATTTCAAAAAATTATGGTTTAAATTCCTTTGGTCTTATAGATTCATATTTGCAAAATATTCTTAATATTTCAAGTTCTAAATAAATAAATAAGCATTTCTATCTTCTTCAAATCTAGCTGATTTATTCAGTTCTGAATATTGCAAGTTTAGAACAATCATCATTTTCATAATCTAGACCAATTATTCTAGAGTAACCCTGACTGGTTTCTTTGATATCTTGATAAAGTGATCTAAAATCGCCAGTTTTATAGCATAGTTAGATGGAAATATTCATAGATCGATCAGCTTTGATGATTGATTTAGTTCATTGGAGTACCACTTTTTTTTATTTTAAGGACTTACTGTGTCAAGAATATTTTGTTAAATATGATTCACAGAGCAGATGATATATGTAAAAATTCAATTCATCAGTATTTTTCCTCAATCAACTAATTATATATTTCACTTAGACCATTTGTTAAGAGATTTATGTCTCTCCCAAAAAAAATTAAGAAATTAGATGTTGGGCTCCGATTACAGAAGATGCCTTGTAGATGTTAAACCATATTCGCCTTAAATAAAACTGTTTATCGCATTAGTAATATATGTATTATAAAATATCATATAAAATGTTTCATTGCATTTATTTTCCAAAAATACCATGTTTCATATTTGTTTCATTTTATGCAGACACGTGCCGAAAATGACATTTTTATATGTTTAATTTGGAATGATAGTTGATTTATTTTCTCTCATTTGAGAATATGATATTGTTTTGGTTAGAAAGTTTCGATGTCTCCGAAATATGCGGGTAAAAAATATTTTTAAGTGCTTTTACAAATTTTGCATTGTTAATTATTACATATGCTTGTTTGAAAGAAGATGCGTTTTCAAAAAGCTGACCTACTTTTACCAGTATAGCTTTAATAATACGTTACTTCGTTAAAAGAAGATGCGTTTTTATTTCGCATGATTCATTAAAATGCGGAGATAAATTACAATTACGAAGGCGAATTAATTCATTTCCATAAAATATCTTCTTCACATAAGAAAAAGTAAAATTGAAAACATGTCTTATTGTTTTAAAAATTAAAAAAAAAGAATGCAAAAATATTTTATTACTCTTGATTATCAATTGCTTTTTGTTCGTCGTTTCTTTGAAATAACGTCATTTTCAAAGTACGTTTAAGATTTCTTGCTTTTTAATAATTAATCTCGCTCTCAGAATATTATCGTTTGGCGCTTTTTTAAAAATTCTTTTTCAGTTTTAACTGTCGCACTTTTGTAATATATTTTTACTTTGTATTTTTATTTATTTTAATTCTTTAACGGAATTGTTAATTTTGATATTGCAAACGATCATGAAAAATTTTCTCTTGCATTTATTTTTTTTTAAATATCCCATTCCTATTTGTTTCATTTCATATAATCACGTGATGAAAATTATATTTTTTTGTTTTATTTTTGGTAGTAATTAATTAATTTTTTTAAATCATAACTTCTGAAAATATGATGGCAACATTTTAGTAAAAGCTGAGTTTTTTTGAGATCCTCGAGAAGATAAAATTTTATTTTTTAATTGTTGAAAAAAAAATGTTAAATTAAATGTTTAAAAATTCATTAAAAATAGAGTTGTAATTTAAAGGTCAAAATATTAGTATCATTGAAAAGATAATTTCTTGAGCTTTAACTTGATGCAAAAATCAATTTTGTGATGTATAATTTTCGGAAGTTATAGCGAAAAAACGTCAAAATTTGGCTTATTTTTTAATTAATTAAAATTTTAATTAAAAATTCAAAAAAAGGGCTCCGAGGTGCACATTCCCGGTACCCAAAGTATACATGTACCCAATTTGGAAGCTGTAGGTCGAATGGGCTGGCCTGTACAGCGCCAACACACATACACACACACATTGTGCTTTATTATAAGTAAAGATATATGTAGTATTGTTTAAAGTTACTGAGATATATCAAGCGTGTACGCTTTAAATCAAGTTGTAAACAAATGTCATTGTTTTTTATAATAAAAAGTGCTCTAAGTAACTAAAGATATTTTTATAAGCTGTTTTGTCTTTCAAAGTACACGTACACAAAATTGTAAAAAAAAATTATTTCAAAATCTGCCTGCCTCTCAAAAAAGAAAACTGTTGAAAATTAAAAGTTTGTGTAAATTGAAGGTTAAGCAACACTAGGTTCCTTAGTCGTGAAGAATAGCCACTAGACATAAGTGTTAACTTATCTCAAATGGTTATTAATTGTTATGAATCTAGAGCCACAAGGTAAATGCTCATTTCTAAACGAAAATAATAATAAATAAAGATTAAAATGAAATTTGATATGCATATTTCAATGTATTATATCAGAAGATAATTGTTTGAACGACCAAACACCATGTGCGGGTTCAAGTGAAAAAATATTTTTATTCATTTTAATTGTTTCATTGAATGAGTCACTTTAGTATTGAAAAAGATCCGAAAAACTTTGTCTCTCATTTATTGTTTAAAAAGATATCGCAATTTCTATTTTTTTATTTCATATAATCACTCGCTCAAAATGACATTTTTCTGATTTTAATTTGCTGTAGTCATTAACTTATTTTTTTAAATTAGAGTATTTGTAAATACTACGGCAACGTGTTATTAAAAGCTGATTATTTTGGTAAGTTCGTGCAGGTAATAAAATTTCGAATGCGGATTTCTGTTGACGCCACAAACCTCATTTATAAATCAACATCAAGTTCTGACTTGATAAAAAAAAGAAAAATGAAATCTACAATCGGAAATTTCAAGTTAACGTGCGAGAACAATATTATTTTTAAAGCATAATTTGTCTTAACTAATTTAAATCCTTAACTAGTTCAAATCAGTTTGAAAAGTTAATACTGGTAAAAGCAGGTCAACTTTTTTAAAAACGATCTTCTTTCAAGAAATCATACATATTAATGATGCAATACTGGTAAAAGCAATTACAAACATATACGATTAAATGATGCTGTTGTCTATTGCCATTTATGCTCATTGCCTACGCGATTTCGAGCTTAAATTATTCGTTATATTCAATTTTTTTAAAAAAAACTCTAACGAAAACAACATCATGCTCTCCCATGATAAAAATATACTCCAGAGCATTAATATTCTTTTTGAAAAGCGTTTAATGTGTCAAACACATGCTATATACTTTGACGAATAAAATCGCCAAATTTGAAAAATAATTTACTGACGATTTTAATTTGCCATTACCACCGACCAGTATTGAAATTATTGCCAAAGAAAGGTATTTTTTATATTAACTTCAATGTTGGAAAAACAGCTGATACTTTAGTTCAATGACTTTGTATCATAATACTCAAAATTTTGATGATTATTAATTAACAGTGAAAGAGTCAAAACTTGCCAAATGTAGCACAGCAGCCAAATTTACATTGTAACCCTAAAGGAATAAACATTTAGTTTCGCTGTTTGTTTAGTATTAGAAATATTACCAAAAAGCCGTCGACCCTTCATTTTTAATTAATACCAAAACTTTGTTAGATTGTGAATTTATATGAAGCTGTATATAAAAAATTCTGATAAAGGAAGAGAAAACAATGTAGAAATTGAGTTGACATAATTAAACTACTATTTTTTATAGTTTTATGATAGTACAAACATCATTTTTGTGAGGTAATATTTTTGGAAGACATAATTATTAATTTTCATAGGTAAATTAGGTAACAGTTAAAAATATTTTAATACTCGATCAAACTCTCCTTTACATTTTGATTATCTTTTATTGAATAGAATTTTAGAACATTCCAAAGTTTTCCTAATAACAGTTTGAAATTCGACAATACAACAGCATGCCAGTGTTTTGTATTTTTCCTTACTACGCATAAGTTTGTAGATTTTGGCGGGGTTTTTTTTTGGCGTGAAAAAATTAATTGCTTATAATAAATTAATTCTGACATTTTTAAATTTTTTTTCTGTTTGATGATTTTATTTATTTTATTTTTTTATTTTCATTTTATATGCCACTATTTTCTTACAGTTATTTAAATTTAGATATTTTCACATATTTAAAAAAAAAAATATCATGTTTTTGCGATTGCATCATTTTAATGCGACACGCAATGAAAAACACACACGCCAAATTGGCAATTTACAGCCAAGCATTGAACACCTGAATCTATCTGAGGAAATCATAGCAAATTTAAATAATTCCCTTTCTGCGCATGCGTTGTTTTACCTACCTTATATCTGGCTCAACTTAATTGACTTAACTTAAATGTAAACTCAGCTTAACATTTTATTTATATAGATTTCTCACATTATTTACATAGCTAAAGTTCAATTTAAAAAATTTAATCGCTAGAACTAATATTTTTTAATTCCATGAATGGCAACATTTTGATATGAATGTCTGGGATTTAGTTGAAAATTTGTTTGGTTTTAAAGTAAACAAAATGTACTTTCTGTTCAAAGATATATCTGAGAAAGTTCAAATGCATAGCCTAAGATATAACACTGGAATAAGAAACGGAGTTCATATATTTTCTGGTTGACAGAGTTTATAAATCCATTATTGAGATCTGAAAGGAACAAATTTATTAATGTAAGAAATAGGTTAGCTTTAACTATTATATTAGAAAATCTTATTTTGTAATTTTTGACTGATGTCAAAAATGAAAAATGAAAATATTTCAAATCTTCAGCTAAACGGATCCTCACAAGACAAAAATTTGAAAAATGAAGAAGAGTCATTAGACAATCAGTCCAATGAAGCCAAAAGTGATAAACGATCCCGATATCCTCCCGGTATACCATTTATTCTAGCGTTTAAATTTGGTGAGAGATTCAGCTTTTATGCCTTTTACGTCATTCTTACCCTTTATTTACATCAAGAGCTAGATTTCAACGAAATTACAACCGCATACATTTTTCATACTTTCATGTTGTTGAATTACCTTATGCCAATATTTGGAGCCATATTGGCTGATGCTTATTTAGCCAAATTTTGGACAATATTCTACTTGGCAATCCTATTCATCATAGGGAAAATGCTCGTTTTTACTGGTTCCATTCTCAAAAATGTGATATCCATGCGAGTTGTATCAATTTTGGGGATTTTTATGATTAGCATCACAGATGGTGGTTTGAAACCATGCGCCTCCGCATTTGGCGGGGACCAGTTCGAAGAAAGTCAGTATGAGACACGGAGAAGATACTTCTCAATATATTTCTTTGTTATATACTGCAGTCACATTTTGGCTTCATTTCTAATACCTGTTCTAAGATCTCATGTACAGTGCTTTCGGAAGGACACCTGTTATCCTCTTGCCTTTGGAGCTACTGTAGTGGTTAATTTCTTGGGAACGACAACACTTTTTATCGGCAAGCCCTTTTACAGAATTTTTACAGTACAGGACAGAATATTTATCAAGGTTTTTAAATGCATTCGGTATGCATTGTCAAGAAAGGTGAAGAACAAAAACGAAAAGAAAGAACATTGGTTAGATTACGCTGAAGACCAATACGATGAAAATTTAATATCTGACATCAAGATACTTTTTCACGTACTACAAGTTTATATACCACTACCTGTATTTCTTACTCTATTCCATCAAGTGGGCTCCACGTGGGTTTTACAAGCTTCTAAAATGGACGGAGAATTGCTCGGATATCGAATCAAACCTGATCAAATGATCTTGTTATTGCCAGTTTTATTGAGTTTTGCTATTCCAACTCTTGAATTTGCAGTGTATCCTTTATTTAATAAATTAGGATTGCTTAGAACATATTTGCAAAAAATTGGAACAGGAGGTGTCTTAAATGCGTTTGCTTTCTTCCTGGCAGGTTTTGTTCAGCTCCTTATCGAACGTGACCTTCCATCTGAACCGGATTTAGGACAAGGAGAGCTGATGACTATCAATAACTCTCCTTGTGCTATAAACATGACGGGCAATTCGAGTAGCACAATGATAAAAGCATTCGAAACTAAAATTATGAGAGATCTTCCCTTGTTTCAAAATATACATTTGAAGCTAGCCCCATTTGGATGTCCTGCAGAGGAAACAATCGATAAATCTTTTCGTCCCGAAATGCAATTCGAAAGTATGATGATAACACTAGACGACAAAAAACTGAAATTGTTTATTAGAAACGACAGCAGAATTAAACTAAAGAATGGAAATCCAAGAGTTAGGTTATTTTTTCGAACTGAAAACACAACTTCGTTTCTGTTTAAAGGTACTAATTCATTTACAGTCTCGTCTGAGGGCTCAAATTCAGGAATGACTGATTACCAAGAAGTTCATCCCTGTACGTACAAAATCTTCTTGAAAAGTAACGACAGTACTCTCATGGAAAAACCGGTTGGTTCATCGAAATTTAGAATTGGGGGAAGCTATATAATTTCTATTTACCAAAGTTCTGCTGAAAATAGAACGCATTTCATCGTCACTCCTACAGTGAAATATAATTCTGTTCATATTCTATTTCAGTTGCCCCAATATATCGTCATTGCGTTTGCTGAAGTCATGTTTGCTGTGACAGGTGTGGCCTTTTCATATGCAGAGGCGCCTGTGTCTTTGAAAGCAGTTATACAGGCATTCTGGTTTCTGAATTTTGCTTATGGAAATGCTCTTCTATTAATCTTAAAATCATTTATTTATTTGCTTAAAGATTCTCTTAGATTTTTTGTTTTTGGAATAATATTGTTTATTGCCATGTTTATTTTTATGGTAATTGCACATTTTTACACATATGTTAATGACGAAACCGAAATAAAATAGGTTTGTCTAAAATATTTACTCAAGGAGTATCTTGCAATTTCATTGTAGACTACAGCATATATGATTTCGTGTAGGGATGTATGTGTGCATGCTTATTATGTTTGTGTTAGTGTATTTTTATGGGAGATAGTGAATTTATATATTTGAAATTTTAATGTTTTATCATATACAAAAATAAAATATAAACATTAATTTTTTTATCAGTCTTAAACCAATATTGTTAGTTCTTCTTACTCATAAAACATTCACTGATACTTTTCCGTTACCGAACGGCAGCGAAAAATCGTCAGAGAAAATTGGTGAAATTCGACATTATTTGGCGATTTTTTTGCTTTAAAATCAATAGCAGAAATTTAGCGGAACTCTACTTTATTTGGCATTTTTTTGCTTTAAAATTGCTGTAAAAAATGGAGGAATTCTACATTATTTTGAGATTTTTTACTTTAAAATTATTGTAAAAAAATTGGCGGATTTTACATTATTTGGCGATTTTTTGCTTTAAAATCAATGGGAGAAATTTGGTGGAATTCTACATGGCGATTTTTTGCTTTAAAACTACTTTAAGAAAAATGGCTGAATTCAATATTATTTGGTAATTTTTCGCTGCCGTCTTGCTAACGGAAAAGTATCAATTCACTACTCTATAATTCATTCTGAGTCATACCGTGCATATTCAATTTGCATTATTTAAAAATGGGGTACAAATTTTAGAAATCCCTGATTTGGCGATTTATTACTAAGAAAAGGCAAATCTGTCGCCAATCTTAGCTTTTCTGTTCTATCGCTGATTTCAAATTATAAAAATTTTCCAATTATTTAAAATTGGATGTTTATGGTTTATTTGGTCATTATGATGTAATATACAATAAATTCTCACTCAATATCCGTCTTTTGTAAGAATTTTTTGATATATTTTATTCATAATCTCTCTAAAAAAATATGTTTAAATATGTTTAAATGCGTATCATTTTTGTTATCTCAAGTTGGTGGGGAAAAATCTGTACCAATTTTAATTTGATGATTTATTTTAAAAAAACATCGGAAAGGGAACGGCTTCAACTCGGACAGCGAACGTAAGAACGCTGTCAAGGAATGGGTTTCATAACGTTAACAGGAAATCTGGGGAACCTAGGAATTCTTTCCCTCGTTAATTAATGGGATCTTTGTGCTGAGTTGTCCTATGTTGTATACTTTGAATAAAGTTTTCATATTCATAATGTCATTTCATACTTTTTTCATTTAAACACCCCTTGTATCATTGTGGGTAAAATCACTGAATCCCCCTTTTTAATTTTTTTTAACATCTGAAAATAAGTTCCCAAAATTGTCACTTGAAACTTTCATTAATATGTCTTTTACATCATTATGCTTTTTATAATTTTTTAATGATTCACAAGATCATAACAGTGAATACAGGTTGTCATTTTTTGTTAAAAAACGCGAGAGTGATTCTCTCCACTAGTCAATATTCTATTTGCATGACTAATGCAGAAATCAGGCAATTAATTTATCAAATTATCAAAAATATTCGGTAAAAATTAAAATAAATACATAAATAAAGGTTTAAATTACTCTCTGCAATTTAATACAGTAGATATAATGTTTTGAGAATTATAAAAATTAAAACTTTTTTTATGTTTAATTTATTATTAATCCATGAATGAGTTTTGTATAATGATTTCATTAAAATCGTTTTAGAGTGTTTCGCTCAAATTTAAAAATATTAAAAGATTCTGCCATAATATCATACATCTAATTTTTTTAAAAAAAATCTTCAATTTAAGTAACTTTTTGTGAAGTTTTTAAAATATCTCTGATTGGCAAATGAATAATTCTTAGTAAAAAAAAAGTAATGATAAAAAACAATAGGTTAATTTAAAAAGCATGGTATAAGGCATATTCTTAATTCAAATTTGTCGTTATGCATCAGCCCTGATAATACATTTCAATAATTAAAAAAGAATTTGGACTTTTAATTTCCCTTTATTATAAGATTTAAAAGATAGAAATTAATTAAATTAAAAAAAACATTTTATTAAACTTACATTAGAAAAGTAGAACACGAAAGAATAAGCTGAATGACAATATTTTGACCATTAACAATGGACAAAAATACAAGATGGCAAAAGGAAATAAATGATCAAAATTTTAATTCAATAATGAAAATTGTTGCTATAAAATGATTGAATGGCATCCATTCTTTGCACACTTTGCGACATAACAAAGTATCAAGGAAACCAACCATTAAAGCAAAAAAAAAAAAATAATAATAATAATAATAATAAATCCAGAACTGTGAAGAATTCAATTGCATCTGACTTTTAAGGTAAGAAAGCAGACGATTTAGGAAATTCGAATTCAGACGATTTTTAAAGAGCATATTGACAATTAAAAATTGCTAAAGTATAAAGAGTTTCTGTTCGTTTTCACATTAAAAATAAAATTGAAGAGTCTTAATAGTTTTTAAAAAAACTTTTAATTATAATAAAGAACAAAATTAAATTCTGTAATCGATATATTTTTTATTTTTTTATTTAACATTTTTCATAAAATAGCCGTAGTTCATGTTCAACTCAACTGTTATTAAAAGTAGTAAGCAAAACAGCATTAGGGTTGCTAGATGAGCGTTCAGTTGGGTTGCCACATTGGCGACAAACTCGGGGGCACACTAATCTTCACTTCAACCCCTATCTCTACGAAGTAAGATGACAATGCTGTGGCTGGACCTTCGGGATTCCAATCCAGTATGAAAAAATTTCCATGCATTTTATGCCCTAAGAAATTCATTTATCGAAGTGATCTCGACAAACATTTTCGAACCGACACTGGCGACAAGCCTTTTGTGTGTGAAGTTTGTAATTAAGGTTTGGCTGAAAACAGTAGTCTAAAAGTAAATGTTAGAAAGCACACTGCGGAGAAACCTTATAACTACCTGTTTGTGGAAAGGCATTCAAGAAAAGAGGAAGTTGAAATTTGCATCGCTCTAGAGAGCATAAATGAAAACGATTAGAAAATTACAGAAATATTTTTTTTTTATTCTTGTATGAAAATATTTTACATTCTTTATCGGAAATCAATTCAAATCAAAGTTGTTGCAATTTTATTTTTCGCCTTTCTTTATGAATTTTACTACTTTGACAAAGCAAATTTTCCGATATCAAATACATACATTATTTTATTAATAATTGATAATGACAACATATTTTCCATTCAAACGCATTTAAATGTTAGTGTTTTGTCATAGTTTATAACTTTTTAATATAGACACTAGTAAAACTTTTAGACAATTTATGTTAAAAAAAAGATTATCCGTTCCCTTCCAATAAGGAAATTATCATTGCCTTTTTTTAGATTTTACGTCAAATTAAATGATATTTTCCCTTTTATTTCTGGTTTCTCAAAGTATTTGTGAAAGACTTTATGTGTGGGTTTCAAATAAAGATAACAATCACGACATTTTAACTAAAAAAAGTATACTGGTTTATAATTGTAATAATAGACTGCAAGATTTTCATTTTTATTTCGTGCAAATAAAAGTTTTTTTTTGTTTGATAATTTAAGAATTAATAAAATTTGATGCAATTTGAAAACTATGTAAAACGTAAAATCTGTTTTTAATATTAATGACGAATTTTGCAAGGGTACATTTTTTTATATCTTGAAGATCGTACTTTTCAAGAATTATTTATAGATCTTTTTGCATATACATAAAATATATTTTCCATTACACATAAAAATTTAAATTCTCTGTTTTTTATTCTTCCTGTCTAAAGAAATTATTTGTATTCATTTAATATGAAAGGAATATATTTATTGTCAGTTTTTTTGAATGATTTGTATAATACTTCTTCCTATTTAAGATAAACGCGTGAGTTAGAACATTGGAAATAAATATAATTTGCAAATTTGACTAATGTATATTTTCAGTGCAGAAAATTTGAGATTCGAACAAGTTTTTTGAAAAAAAAAATTATGTTTAATCATTTAAATGTTTTATTTTTTTTTTACTACATAATAAGATGACACCTTCTATTTAAGGAATATTTCCCTATTTTGTTTCAAATGGAAATCTATTGAATACATGACTTATCTACGTATTTGAAGTAATTTTCATATTGAATTATAATCACTATGAATGGTTAATTTTTAGCTTTCAACTATGAAAATTCAATAAATATATGCACGTACCACCACATAACAAACCTGTTATGTGGTGGTGTTAACCACATAACAAAACTGTTATGTGGTTAAATAATTAAAAGCATATGATATTTAAGCGTATTTGTACAATAATTTATTTTCAATCTAAAAATTAATTTTACACCACGCTAAAATTTGAATCAGAATTATTTTAAGCAATAAGAACGAACGTAAGCATTTCAGAGACATCAAAACCTCCTAACCAAAACAGTATCATGTTCTCACATGATAAAAAATAAATAAACTATCCTTCCAAATGATACACATAAAAATTTTATTTTCTATGCATGTCTGTATGAAACGAAACATATATAAATATATTTTAAAGTATATTTATATTACTAATTAAATTAAACATTTTTATTTAAAACAAATATGGCTTAATACCTACAAAACATCTTCTATAATTGACCAAAGCCTAATTCGTAAACTTTTTGTAAAAGGCATACATTTCTCATCAAATTGTCTAAGTGAAGATGAATTACTACTTTTAAATTTTTACATATATCATCTGCTCTGTGAATCATATTTAAGAAAATATTCTTGTGACACTAAGATCTTCATTTAAAAAAAGTGGCACTCCAATCAACTTACTCAATCATCAAAACTAATCAATTTATGAAAATTTCAATATAACTATTCGATAAAAACTGGCGATTTTAGATCACTTTATCAAGATCTCAAAGAAGCTAATCAAGGGTTACTCAAGAATAAATGGCCTAGATAGTGAAAATGTTGATGGTTCTAATCTTACAATATTCAGAACTGAATAAATCAGCCAGATTTGATCGCAAAAGATAGAAAGCTATATTTATTTATTTAGAAGTTAAATATAAAGAATATTTTGCAGAATATGAATCTATGTGACCAAAGGACTGTCTACAAATTTAAACTTCATTGTAGAATATTAAATGAACTGTATGCATCACTTTTAAAAAAAAGTTTTGACGAGTACTGATTTGTTTTCTGAGGGATCAAACTAATTTCTATTCTTCTATATTTAATTACCAGTTACCTACTTTTCGTTACAAGACGCTCTCCATAGAACGCTAACAACAAACACAAAAATCAGACTTTACAGGAAGATTGGTTGCTACAATTGGCAAACTATCATCTGACATGGCTATAATAACAATAATTTCTTTTTTGATATTAAACATTCATAATTTTTTAAGTATATTTATGAAAAAAAATATAAAATGTTGTGGAAAGCATTTATATAATTTAAAAATGAAGTTAAAAACGGAATTTTCTTTTAATCTGTGAAATGTTTGCAGAACAACTCCTTAATATTAAAAATTATGAAAGTTTATCATATTTCGATTTCTGTAGTGAACATAAAATTTCAATCTTGTGATGCTCTGCTTTCAGTTCTCAATTTTATTTATTGACATGTTTGGATTGAGTAAAAATGTATTTATATTAATTGTAGTTTCATCATTTTCACTTTAATTCAACCCTTAGCAGTCCGAAAAATAATTGGATGCAAAATTGTTCACCTAGTACAAAGATTTGTTTATTGCCATTAAAAATAAATATATATAATTCTTTTAAGTCGAATTTCTTTGAAAAAATAATCTACATCTCTTAACTATTATGTGGCCGTTTTTAACAATTAAATTTTAAAAATAAATAAATAAAACGTTAAAATGATGCACTGTTTTGAATGTAGAGTCACACTTAACATCGGACAACAAAGGTTTAAAACTGGGCTAAATTCTATAGGCAATTCTGTACATTAATTATATAGGCTCTCATAAAAAATTAGAGTGAGATGTGGAGTTCAAAGATCAGGCCTACACAATAGTATAAAAAATTAAATGACTATCTTAATTTGAAGGCTTTAAATACTTTTCCGAAAAATCTATTATGAGACTAAGTTATATATGAAAACAT
Source organism: Argiope argentata (assembly GCA_026289955.1). NCBI lineage: Eukaryota > Metazoa > Arthropoda > Arachnida > Araneae > Araneidae > Argiope > Argiope argentata. Next base: position 1,640,332 of record JAOUZG010022297.1, read on the forward strand.
TAATTCACCCTTTCAGCCGGCATTAATACTGGCGAACCGATCGGTCGGAAAAGGCGGTATGTATCTTAATTCAATCTATGTGACTGACTTGAAAATTAAAGCCTCTCTTTTTAACTATTTGAGGCATTTTAGTTTCTGATCGAGCTTTCATATGATAACGGCCTAAATTAGAATAATTCGCGCAGATAATAATAATAACGTAATTAAAACTGTTGAAATAACACTACTTTAAAGTTTGATTACTCTGAACTCTGGCATTCTTAGACATGACGTTATATATAAATAATTCATCCGAAATTAAATCACTTGTAAATCACCACTCATCTTCTCAAACTTGTATAATTATTCATCTAATTATAAATTAGATAATATTCTAATATGCAAATCTATACTATTCTTAAAGTTAAATAAATATTTTAATCTTTTTCTAAATGATTAAAAATTGAATAATTCTCAATTCTTTCTAAATGCTTCAAGAAAATGGGATAAATAACCAACAAAATATTTTTATAACTTTTAATTCATATTCATCATTCGCAATAAAATAACATCTTTCACATGACATTAAAAATATAAAATAACTCTATAAATGACTTAATTCAGATACAATCATATTTAATGGAAACAGGATAATTGCTTGAGCTGACTGTTATGAAATAATGGCATATTAGATTCTTCCAAATTTACATAATTTTCGGATTGAAATATCAATTTTTTGTTATCAAATAATAAATAATCGAAGCAATTCTATAAAATATACCAAATATTAGAGCCAAATAATCAATAAAATCTTTTCTATAAATTTGAATTAATATTCGTCAAAATAAGAAAATGTAAAACGATCTCTTCTGTAAAATGTCAATAAAAATAGTATTGGAGATTAAACATAGAAAACTGGTGGTGTAAGGCCAACCAGGTCAGACAAATAAATGGTATATTTCCATAAAATCGCCTGCAATGTTTTTTACCGATATTTTCTTGGAGTGTCATTTTACTTCTTATCATGAATCGTCTGCTGTCTTCTTAAGTTTTTTTGAAGCAAAAATTGTTCTCCACAGACATCGCATTCACATAATGATTCGAATTTGTGTTTTGCGAGCATGAATCTTTAAAGAATGCATTACAACAAATGATTCTCCACAAAATTCACATGAAATTTTTTCTTAATACGAATTTTTATATGATTCTTCAAATGAACTTTTTGTTTATATTTTCCCCCGCAAACACCACAAGTGAACGGTTTTTCACCCGTATGAACCATTGCGTGTGTCAGAAAATGTGAATTGTCCAGTACCAATTTCCCACCAATATCACTTTCATGTAATTTTTCTCCATCATGGAGCTTCATATGCTTTTTTAAAAATAATTGTTTGTTTTAAATCGTTTTTTTGCAAACATCACAAGGAAATGTTTTCTCATCCGAATGCGTAAGCTTGTGTACCTTTAAATTATACTTTATAAGAAATGATTTACCACAAAACATCACATGTGTGGTCTTTTTCTTCCCTATGGATTTTCATATGCTTGTTTAAACTACGTTTTTCTTTGAATACTTTTCTGCAAACTTTATAAGTCCACTGTTTCCTATTAGTAGTCACTGCTTGGCATCGTTTGGGTTTAGATTCTTTCTGACACACACTCCCATTCCTATCATTGAAGGGCGAATGGGAAGGACCAGGAACTGCATGGACGTCATTTCTAAAAGTGCGTTCGTAAGTCTGAGATTTTTCCGAACAGGTAGAAGTATGTTGAACATTTCCGAGATTCACAGGAATATGTTGAACATTTCCGAGATTCAGAGAAGTATGTTGAACATTTCCG
>JAOUZG010022297.1:1643496-1665144 GCA_026289955.1 Argiope argentata
GAAAGAGAGAGAGAGAGAGATGCCTGAAGAACTTCCCAAGGGTCATCCTCAGGCAGGGATTCCAAAAATAAGGCTTTTTTTTCCATCAACATATTTGACTATAGTCAAAAAAAGAAAATCAGTTGATGACCCGAAACTTAGAAGCCAGATAACATCTACGATACCGAATTCGACTTTTGTATTCTGGTCATGTTACTCGGCTGCTGGCCCTAGAGTCGCGGGTTCTTATCTCGACCTTCAATCGTCAGTGAGATTTCCTTTTCCCCAGATGTATGTGGAGTTAAAAATCTGGTTTTTCATGATGGTTTTTCTTCTTTAAAAAATTTATTTTAATATAAATACATTTTATCAGTCAATTGGATTAAAATAGGCTCCCAATATTGCGATGCTCTTAATCAAAAAGTGATCAAAATTTCAAAAGGATAAAAACAAGTACCCACGATTATTTTTTATTCTTACTATACAAGCACCTATTTATTATTTTTTTGGAACACATTTATTATCATGGGAGAACTAGATATTGTTTTGGTTAGGAGGTTTTGATGTCTCCAAAATCTATGGGCAAAACATATTTTTACCTGCTTTTAACAGTATTGAATTATTATTATTTAGGCTTCTTTAAAAGCCAATGCGTTTTTAAAAGGCTGACCTGCTTTTACCAGTACTACTTTTTATTACGTATGCTTCTTTGAAAGCAGATGCATTTTTAATTGCACCAGATCCCAAACTTTGTTTGCCTGCTAGAAAATTTGAAATAAAAGTTAAAAAAACTATATATATTATAGCAGGATAGAGAGCGATGGAGAAATTTAGTGATTATTTCAAACCGGTTTAAACTGGTTAATAACTTAAATTATTAAGATTTATTAATGGCTTTAAAAATAATAATGTTCTCATATGATAACCTGAAATACACGATTTCTTTCTTTCTTTCTTAATTTTCATTGCGCATACTCTTATTTATATTATTACATAATATGATAGTCTAACAAAGAATTATTACAGTAATTTCCTCTTCAGGTATTTCTTCATTTTTCTCATATTATTTTTCAATCATATAATGAAAAAAATTCATTTGATTTACGTATCATGTTTCTCGAAACTATGTAATCGTCCTTGGTGTTGATGTCGAAATGAACACGAAAACATCCACAATAACTGACTCTAATACATGAGAAAAAGGTGGAATTATTGAAGAAAAATGTTTTGTGACTGAAATTATTGGGCACGTTGTGTCATTATCAATAAACGAATTCATCATTGAAGTTTTCTTTAGAATATTGGAAAAACCGTAGCTTTTTTATTGGAATTTAAAATAGAGACATATTGTATAAATTGGTAAAAGAAGTACTTTTTGAAATACGAAAAAAAATGTACAAATACATTTTTTTGTTTTTATACTTCCAGAGCGTCAATTCTGGGAATGTAAGTAAATATTTTGATTCTTTTATATATTAGATTCTGATCCCACTTATTATTAATTTTTTATTATTTAAAAAGGATTAAAAATAAATCGCATCTCGCTAAGGAGAAGGCATAATGTAATATAGTAAAAGTCATCCACTTTTTAGATATTTCATTGAATTTTGATAGTTAAATTCTTTATCAGTGAATTTAAATTCTTTATTATACTTTTCCTCATAAATAAACATTATTTTGAAAAGGAAATTAAAACTTGATTGTGGTGAATTTTGATTATTTTTGTGATGGATTATTTTTAATTAGAAAAAGTAAATGTTTCTTAGAATTTAATCACTGTGTCTGTTTAAATGTACGGTTACTTAATGCTGTAACGAAATGAAGATAATCGATTCTGCACATGGTCTTTAGATAAGGGTTGTGGATTTGCGACAAATTTCGCACAAAATTCATCAATTCCCTTTGTATAAGGAAGTGTGGGTGGATCTCTATTTTGATATATTTTGAAACTTTGAACAATTTTGTTTCTAAAATAGCATTATTTCACTTTGTTTTATAAATATATTCATATGTATATACAAAAACGATTACATAAAATTAAAATGAAATGATTAGAATAAATTTAGTAGTGGCTTATACTAAAGCATAATTGATTTGAATCTGAATTTGAATATATTCGTAATTGTTTTTCAGTTAACTTTCAGTTTGAATACATGTGAATGTAACTACACGCACACACGCGCACACGCACGCAGGCACCCACACCCACAAACCCACGCACGCACGCTCGTACGCACACACACACACACACACGGACAATGAGTTAGTAACCCTAAATTATTTTGCATATTTCTTAATAAAAGGTGTTATTTCATTTCTTGCAACGACATTACGGATCTAGGTCAAAGCGATGAATGTCATATGAATGTCTACTCATATTTTTATGAGTACTTACACTTTTACTTTTAGAATCCAGCATATGAATGTGTGTGCTTTTCTGCTACAATGAATAAAATACGCATAAAGATTGTCTTTTTCTCAAATCATTGAAATTAAAAAAGATTTTATTATTATATATTAAATAAAGTTTTTCAATAACTGAGGATAATAATTAATTCAGCAACTACTTTAAAATAGAGAAATATGCAATTTATCATTATCAAACTGTTTTAGAACAATTTTAGTATTCATAAATTTTAAAAATGTTTTAAGTGTATCTTAGGAAAACATTTTTGATCAGTTTAAGAATTAAATTTATATTCCAAAGTGTTGTGTCAATACTATAAATAGCCGATTTCCTGGCATACGGGTAGCATATCTTCTTAAGCTGACGTCAGAGGCTCGAGTCCTTATTCGGGCTTGATTGTTCTCCGTCAATGCTGCTTGTGATTTATGCATGTACATATGTTTACTGTGTTGTTTACTATATTGTGATACATACCTTATGCGATACTTAGCGGCGCACGGGTTTTTTCTAAATGTTAAATAAAAAAAATACTATAAATATGCACTATTTTGAATTAGATCCATTCTTTATAATTGCAGCAAATTTATAAATAATTTAAATTTTAAACAATATAGCTCAAAATATTATCATGAAATTTTGTTTAAAATAGAAATTCACTTTTCCCTTATCTGTTTTTTTCTTGATTATATTTATCATTTAAGAAGCCCCTCTCAGAAAGCCATTCATTTACCTAATCTTTTATTTTCCACCACTCATGATCAAATAAAACCTGAGGAAGAGGTCTCCTTGGAATTTTGTCAACATATTATCTAATAAATATCTTATCCCAGTGAACAGTTTCTATAGAAATGGCACAAAATAATTTTAAAATATTAACTTTTGGCGCGAATTTAACGGTTTTATTGAATATGCCGTGAGAACCTTGGCGAATGTTTTGGCCATTAATCCCTCGCATGCTTTGAAAATTATTCAAAAACTGAATTTTGGTTTCAAGTACATTCTTACCAAGTGATTGAAATTCTTGTCTATACCAATAACGTACAATAATTACGAAATATACTTTTGGCTTGAATTTATAGTTTTATTGAATATTTAATTTGATCCTTGGCGAGTTATCTGGCGATTAATCTCTGGTATGCTTTCAAAATTATCGAAAAACTAAATTTGGGTTTCAAAAGCATTCTTTCGAACTGTTTGAAATAAATATCTGACATGAAACTACAATTAAAAGTCACAAAATTGCATAAAAAATATGAGATATTTATGCCATTGCATTATATCTGTGTTGAATGTGATTTATATAGATCTCTTCATTTTGTGGTTACTGGGCTGAGATTTGAAGATCAGGACAAACAAACCTCAGCAGAATTTATTTTGTTCAAAATTTGATAGGAATTTGCAAATTTGGTTTTAAGCCTATATACCAAATTTCATAGTTTTCCTCAAAGTGTTTTTGAATTAACCTTGTCACTGACAAACCGATAAGCTTTTCCAAAAATATATTTTTCGAATTCAGGAAAGACTATAATACAAATATTCGACATAATATCGAGTTAGAATTCTTGAAGATTACTAAACTTTCTGCATACTTCGTACATGAAAAAGTAAAAATTCGTTCTTTATTAAATGGGTATTGGATTTTTATTCATAATTTACGTGTCAAATGGAAGCTTTAGATCTACAAATCTATTTTTCTTGTTGCACTAGTCAATCATTAAGAAACAACTTTAGGATGAAATCTTCAGTTATATTATGTTATTTTTGGTAGGATAACAAATGAAAAGGATAAAGTCACCTTGATACCTGAAATAAATGATTTGTTTATTAATATTCACAGGACATAATTCGATAAAAGTCATTCTTTATCACCTTTTATATTTTCTAGTATAATTTGAAGCTGCTTATTTATTACAGGTGAACATGGACGTTTATTTTAAATAAATATAATAATTTATTAATGTATCCTATAAGTATTATTCTGGTTTTACAGGAAAAGGATGATGATGCTACAGAAAATGACTTTGAGGATGATATCTTTTATTCCACGGAGAATAACACAGAAGAAAACTGCAGTAGTAAGTAAAGAAAACGATTTTTCCCCTAGTTTAGAATATTTATTTATTTTTAAAGGGGAAAGTTGTATGACTCTGTTCTTTCGCTGAAAACTTTGAAAACTTTTAATTAATTGATCACATTCTTTATCCAAATATTAACTACCTTTAATGAATCATCTGGTTTATAGACCCTGTTCGCTTTGTTATATTATTTTTTTTTTAATTTTATATTCATAGCATCCCTAACAATATTAACATTCATTTGATAGCCATAAAGACTAACTTCATATGAACTCTTTGATAGGTATCTTCATATTTATATAAACATGAAATTTACATATACATTTGTACACGAATCATACATTTGTTACATATACATATACATTTGTACGTGAATCATACATTTGTTACATATGCATATACATTAGTACACGAATCATACATTTGTTACATACACATATACATATACATTAGTACACGAATCATACATTTGTTACATATACATACACATTTCTCCACGAATCATACATTTGTTACCTATACATATACATTTGTACTCGAATCATACATTTGTTACATATACATATACATTTGTATACGAATCATACATTTGTTACATATACATATACATATACATTTGTACACGGATCATAAATTTGTTACATATACATATACATTTGTTACATATACATATACATTTGTTACTCATACATATACATATACATTTGTTACTCATACATATACATATACATTTGTTACTCATACATATACATTTGTACACGAAATTTCATCCGTTCGGCCCCCAAAACTTTTTAGTGCGATATTACTATTATTAATATTATTATTTTGCACTCAAGTAGGCCTAAAAAGTGCAGACTCGTTAAACCCTGAAATTCGAAATTTTTGGTGATTATAATCCTATCTCTTTGTTATACTTCATGAAATAAAAATGAAAAACACTAGATTCTGCATTTCGTTCTTTTATGCTTTGATGGAGTTTTGAGTTACTGTCGAAAATTGTTTTTGAGCATATAATTCACTAAATTTCCTTTTGGAATTGAATGAAATTGCACGAATTATTTATCATCATTAATCCAATTAATGCATTTTCAAAAACCTTTAAACCCAACGAATCTATTAGTTTCCAATAATGATAAGCTTTGTTAAAAAATTAAAAAAAACCCACTTTATTGCATTTTCTTATACATAATATAGAATTAGCTTTGATACGGTAAAATGAAGAGGCGATGCATAATTATGTAGTCATTTTTCTCCATTTTATCCTCAGAATGTGGAATTCGCTTTTTCGAAGATACAGGGAATGGCAGAATAATCAATGGAAGGATTGTGCTCCCTGTTTATAAATACCCCTGGATTGTAAGTTAACTCCTGTGAAGTTGTTTTTATTAATAGCTTATATTTTAGATGCAATTTAGATAATTGTTAAGATAATATTATAAAGTTTGATTAATATTGTTAAAAAAGGGGATATGGTAGAATAAGAATTTTGCAAAAATAAGTTACTTTTCAGTTTTTTTAGTTTTAAAATGCATTAAATGTAAAAATAATAATTCTACATATTGCACAAAAATTTGAATTCTGAATCTTATAAACAGAATTTTAGAGGTTATAATTTAAGTTTCTAAGAAATTAAATCAATTACTTCTTGAAGGTTAAAATTTTAAATTTCTTTCAATGAACTTTTGCTTTTAATTTTTATTCGAACACTTACAAAACAGAAATATTTCCTTCAGAATAGACTTATGAAGCATTTGTATTTAATGAAGCATGTGATGGTGAAATTACATAGTTTAATGATCAACCAACCAATTTCAAAATCTTTACCTTAGATTACCTATATACCCTTTTGTGGGACGATGATATGATCATTGTGAAATTTTGAGATAGCCCCACTAATTACATTTTATGCGGACAAACAAATCATTTATAAATCATATCCACTATTTATAAAACTTCTGAATATTGAATCATTTCAGGATGTTGTTTCTCTTCCCTTCATTTCAAAATTACCCCTTCTTTATTTCTAAGAATTTATTACCGTCGGAAATTGCAGTTTATAAACATAAAATTTAAAAAAAACCATTTATTGTAATTAACATTTCAGAAAAATAACATTTATTGTAATCAGCATTTCAGAAAAATAACATTTATTATAATTAACTTTTCAGAAAAGTAATCTGAGATTATGTTTTAAATAAACAATTCTTTTTTGTTTCGTTTTCTCATTTTTGTATCCTTACTTCAAAATGTTATTTCCAAGTGTGAATTCGAATATAGAAATTGTATGTTTTATTAATTTGAACTAAGTTTTCTTATAGACAGTAAGGTCAACTTGGAATTTTTTAGAAGAATCTCCGATCAAGGTTCCAATAGAGATAGGATCCTAATTCTTACATTTTGAGGAGTCCCATTTTTGTAGTCAAACTCGCCTAGTTGCCAAATGGCTTCTAATTTTGACGCCAATGTCTTGGGTTTTAACCTGTTATATCTTAAAGAATAAGAATTATGAATACCATGTTTTTTTTTCATTTACAATATTAAAGTATTACAAAGACGGAATTATATATTTGTGATTATCTTTCTGGTGAATCGAAACTGATTTTATTTTCAAATCATACTAAAACATGCTATCTTATCTTTAATATAACATGACATTTAAACATCTTTTGACCATAAGGTTTTATTGTGAAAAATGTCTTATTTATTAAGTACCTTGTTATATGTACTTATTCCCAAATGGGACAGCAATAGATTAAGGCTATTTTTAATAAATTTTAAAAATATTGTACTAAAAATATAATCTTTAATTATTACATATAATAAATATTTTATTTATTAAAAAATATCAATTGAAATTTAATAAATATATTATTGAAAAAAATATTATATACATTTTAATATATATTTTATTGAAAAATATTAAATAAATTCTAATAAGTACTTTGTTAAAAATATTAAAGGCAAATAAAAAGAATTAAGTAACAAATATTCAAAATGTAAATAAAACCTAATTAATTTATTGAATACATGCGTTTTTTGTTAATTAATGAGCGTCATAAATTTCTTGGCATTAAACAAAAATAACCCATTTTTCTTCTTCCAAGGTCAGCATCTCAGTTCACGGAGCGAAAAAAATGAATTCATGTGGAGGCGCCTTGATTTCTGAAAATTTCGTTTTAACTGCAGCACATTGCTTATTCAGGCAAGTTTAAATTTATTTCCTGTATTATTAGAAATATACTTATTGGGTGAGTAATTATTATTTAAATTCATAATTTAAAAGTTTACAAATCTAATTAACTAATATAAATTTAAATGTATTTATAACATATAAGGTTCGAATCCCGATTTGGGATTCCTGAACCGCAGAGCCACCTCCACGTGATCTATGATTACTGCGTCCATTGGTAAGGTGATATCTGCAGCTACTCTACGCCAAAAATTACATATGAGTGGACTGTATGCCCGGGTATCTCGAGTTTGTGTTCCTTTATCCTCCCAATCCAGAGGGGCACGTTTAAATTGGTGCCGGGAATATGTCCATTGGACTGTGTCTGACTGGGCCAATGTCGTTTTTACTGATGAGTCAAGATTTTCTCTGCATGTATGACATCTATGGTTGACATCTACGTGTATGACATCTATGGTTACAACTTCCATTGGTAAGGCGATATCTGCAGCTACTATACGCCGAAAATTGCATATGAGTGGACTGTATGCCCAGGAATATCGAGTTTATGTTCCTTTATCATCCAAATCCAGAGGGGCGTGTTTAAAGTGGTGCCGAGAATATGTCAATTGTACCGTGTCTGACTGGGCCAATGTCATGTTTACTGATGAGTCAAGATTTTCTCTGCATGTATGACTTCTATGGTTGACATCTATGTGTATGACATCTATGGTTATAACTTCCATTGGTAAGGCGATATCTGCAGCTACTGTACGCCGAAGATTACATGTGAGTGGACTGTATACCCGGGTATCTCGAGTTTGTGTTCCTTTATCCACCCAATCAAGAGGGGCACGTTTAAAATGGTACATGGAACATGTCAATTGGACCGTGCCTAACTGGGCCAATGGTATTTTTACTGATGAATCAAGATTTTCTCTGCAGCCCGATGACAACCGTATAAGGATATGGCATGAACAAGGGATACGCCTCAAAACATCACCGAACCTTACGCTTTCGTAGGAGGAAGCATTATGGTGAGGGCAGGGATTTCATTAGGACATCGCACTGACCTGCGCATCTTTAAACTGGGTTCTGTGACGGCTGCCCGGTATCATAATGAAGTCCTAGAACCTATTGTGAGATTGTATGCTGCAGCAGTTGGCCCTACTTTTGTTTTAATTGACGATAACGTACGTGCCCGTAAAGCTGCCATCGTCGATGACTATATGGAGAGTGCAGGAATTGCGTGTATGGCATGGCCAGCATAATCGCCCGACCTTAATCCCATTGAAAATCTTTGGGAAGCTCTCGACCGTGCTGTATATTCATGTTTCCCACCTCCAGCCACTCTTATTGAGCAGGAAACTGCTCTACAAGAAGAATAGCGATTGTTTAATCATACAGTGACGACCTAATTGAAAGCATAGTCACTAGGTGTAAAATTTACGTACAGATGAGGGGGGTTCACATACTCTAATAATGTCCTTTTTTTCATTTTATTCTGCTTATTTTCACTTTATACGTAATTTTGTTTGTCTCCAATATGTCATTATCTGATAACTTACTAAAATTTAATATTATTTTCCTTTTTGTATATAATTATTGATTTTGTTTTATGCATAAATATATTTGCTACATTCCTGCCAAAGTTTGTATCAATCAAAGCAGTATTTGTTAAATTTTTTGCATTTTATATCTACATACTTAACTTTTGGAAGTGAGTGTATTATTACATCCAGTGATAAAGAGATAAATAATTACAATTGCAATCAGTTTAATTAAAACCAAACTTTAAAAAAAAGACTTTTCTCTCTCTCTATCAAATTTTTGAAATCTTTACTAATCTCAAATCCTTTTAGTAGCCTCAAGGTAATATTTAAATGCTTTTACTAACCTAAAAGAAATTAACTGTTATTACTTTTAATTTTAGGACAGATTTGGCGAAAGACCCTCTCTGCTTTGCAAGCAGAGTTCATAGATCATGTTTCCACCATCCAAATGAGGTCCGCTTACACCTTATGGGATCCAATCCTTATGTATCATTAAACGCCCAAAGAATTATTGGGCACCCAAAGTACAGTTTCCGTTGGGATTTAAACGACATCGCCCTTGTCCAGCTATCAGCACCGGTCGAATGCAGCAAAAAGATTATGCCTATATGTCTTCCTGATAAAAATTTTGAGAAATTGGATCAAAAATTAATTATTGCTGGATCAGGATATAATACTCCTGAAGGGACGAGTAAGTAGAATTTCTGTAAATGTTAGTTAATCCAACTTCTTTACAGCCTCAGACTTCTTTCATTTAACTAGCGAAAGTTTCTCAAAAAAGCTTTCTCGCATGCTCTGTAATAAAATTGTCACGCCAGTGAATACTTCATATGGTACTCTGACATGCTTTAGTATATATATATATATATATATATATATATATATATATATATATATATAATGTTAACGTCCGATTTCACAACATCACTTGGGTAATTTTTGAATAGACCTCGTTATTTTGAACTACGATCAGGAGAATTAGACGAAACCTGAATTGGCACCCCCCTCACCAAGCCTGACCCTCTAGTGGAAAGAAGTATTAGTACTGATGAATTTAACGTGCAAAATAATTCCTTACACGATGGTTTTTCGTGTAACCTACGAATCACAAGTCAAAACTTAAACCTAACCTAAACCTAAATCCCTACGAATCACGAGTCAAAACTTTATCACAAGGTCACCAAGTTCCCTATTAAAGAAAGGAATTTGGTTTTATACAAGATTCTCTCAACCGATTTAAATAACAATTTGGCACATATCTGAACTTGTAGTCACAAAATCTCATTCCAACTATAATGTATTCAGAATATTATATTTATTAATGTCTGAAATGTACAGACAAGCCAAAATTGAATTTTGATAGAAAATGTCTAGTGTCTACTTTATAGTTATTAAATCATTGTGCAGATTTTTATCTACCTGTCTCTCTTCATTTTAAAGATTACTTAAAATTTGTTAAAAATCTGGAAATTTGGAGTAAAGAAAGCATACCAAATTTAAATCGTCTTTCCCAAATCAATTTGATGTTATGTTTTTGAAGACAGGCGGATATTTTCCAAAAATGTATTTTTTGAACTAAGAAAGGCAAAAAGCTTGGCGATTGTAAAGATTTTGAGTTGAAATTTTTACTACTTGTATATATTCTCCATGCTATCGATGTGTGAGCCTATTTTTGACTTTCATTGAAACTTGCTGTTTTTCTCCTATAATTAATAGAGCCAAATTGGCATGATTTGAAAATAGAAAGAGCAAACGTTATTGGCATCATTATATAATTAAAATAATCAAAATGCTGAATTTTATTTACGTGATGTCTGAATGGCGTATTAAAAATGCCCAGCATTTAAGTTGGAATTTATTTGGCAAATCTCATATGCTTCAATATATGCAGACATCTAACAGTTCATGAAAATTCCTTAGTTACTAGCAAATGCCGCTTATCAATAACTATAAATCGACTTCATTGGAATATTTTATATTCCATGGCTAACATGATTAAAAATTGTGATTAGGACTATCGTTTAATAATATGTTTGCTGCTTAATTTTAGAAGAGAATATAATATCTGATGAGATAACAGATGGGAATCACAGACAATCATATGGCGAAGATGTCTTGAAACAATTAGAAGTTAATATCTTTTTTCAGCATGTTAATCCCAATTTCTTTAATCCAGTTAATTTCAGGCGAATCACACATTAAGAAGATTCGCATGTTTGTGAATACAATGTCCAATCTCGAAAATAATGTACCATGAATTCCCGAAAAAACCTCCAAAATATAAATGTCAAATGAACAAATAAAAATCCTTCCTCCAAAATATTAATGTCAACGGAACAAATAAAAATCCTCCAAAATATAAATGTCAAAGGAACAAATAAAATTCCTCCAACATTTTAGTGTTAGATTAAAATTTTAATTGGGACAATACTGTTGTAGAGAGGTTTATCAATAAAAATAAATAATGCTACATGTATCGCTTGCATACTTACCTTAGCTCAGAGTACAATTGCTCTCTCTTTTTGCATCAAGCATCTGTGCAGTGACGAAAAGCGTTCCATTAACTAAATAAATAGCACTATGATATATAATACTCTAATATTATTTCACTTAAGAAATCAATAGAATATACTACTGAAATAGTGTAGAATAATATTATCCTACATTTTTCTTTTAAATCCATTCTGAATGATGTGTAAATTTTAATCATGGTTTTCACAGGAGGTCGACACCTGCTTAGGGAAGGATTAGTGAAAGTGGTGGATTCTAATCTCTGTCGTTTGCCTTATCATCCAAAGAACTTTAATCGCAGCATCATTTGTATTGTTGCAGCTGGGCAAGTGCCTTGTCATGTAAGTAATTGAAACATCATTTCATACACAGCCGAATTTCGCTTAATGAGCAAAACAAAATGTAAAAAAGTGACTCTCTTAGCCAGCGATTTTTCGAAGAACTAGAGATTTGGAGATAATGAGATATATACTAGAGAACTTCTGTGGAAAGAGCACTTTTATTTGCACGGAAAAAGTTTTAGTCTGATAGATGAATTTAGTTCAGAAAGTTTAAGCAGTTGCCTATGGTCAACTTATGAAGGGAAATAGCAAAAAAAAAAAAAAAAAAAAAAAAAAACACGATGGGCTGGTGAAAGAACCCAGGACAAATAAAGTTTCTCCATAAGTAGAACTGCATTCTTTATTCATAAAAACTTACGAGGGAGTATTGGTTGAGAAAAGAAGAAATATTATAAGCAATAAAGCAACAACCTTCCAGAAAAATAAGCGAAATGTTGAAAAATTAGCGAATTATAATTTCTTATATTGAGACGCATCCTCTGGTGACATAGTTGCTATGAAAGTTGCTAATTCATTTAAAAATAATGATAAGTCCTATTTTGTTCAAGTTTGAAAGCGTAATCATGTACAAATAAACGTTTGTAGGCAACTTTTTTTAAAAAACAAACAAACATGTAATCAAAATTAATATAAAAAAGTTAACAAGTAATCTAGAAGCTAAAACCTCATTATGAAAATGAGGTGTTTTGCTTTTTTTTAATGGAACACAATTTTCTTTTTAGAACCTTAACCCTAGAATGCTAACCTTTCGTCTCCTGGACGAACGCTTACGAATATCCCCCCCCTTATAATGTTAATGAATCGTTCTACTCAGTACCTTTATATGATCCTAGGAACTACAGATGAGGACATTCCTTTTCCCCGAAATATTTCTACTTGTAGTATATCCAGAACAGTAGTCGTCTCAGAGACGAATGGTTATCTGTCCCGTTAGTATGAAGAAGGTATTTCTGTGTATGTTCGGAGAAAATTTGTGGGGTAGAACAAAAGCTATTATTGAAAGAATTAAGTGAAGAAGAATTAAGAATTGTGAAGAGAATTAAGGGAGAATGAATCGGAAGATGAATGTTTTATTGAAGTTCTTCTTGTTACATGGATGCAGAAGCGTCTCAACATATCAACGTCGCCCAAATCAACAAGGACTATTATAAGTGAATTTCTAAAATTGAATTTAAACATTCAACGACCTGAACAATCCGAAATTAAAAAAAGAAAAAAATGTGCATTTTGCCCATATAATTTGAGCAGAATGACGCGCAATTTTTGTTTGTTATGTTCAAGAGCAATGTGCGGAGAACATCACGCATATATGTGTAAAGATTGTTTCGAAAATAAATAAATAATATTTTTATCCTACTTGAGAATCAAGAGTTATGAAATTATCTGCAGGTAGCATGCTTTTATTTAAATTAGCTTTAAAAATTGATTTACAATACACTTCGTCTAGGAGAGGAATGGTTATCATTCTTGTTAGTTTTTTAAAGGTTACCTTTCTAGGTCTAAAAACCTTTTTTTTTATTTTTTATCAATATTATCAATATACTCAATATTATCTTATGAATAAAGTATCGGTCATTTGATATTGGATTCATAAAATAATATTGAGGAGCATCACTGCTAATGTTAGAAACCAGATTTCAAATATTTTTTTAAGAAAATTGCAAGTCAGTAGATCAAGGAAACCCGCAATTATATGTATGTGAATGTTAGGATCCCCTTTAATGCCGGCGAAAAAGAAATAATATAATTATATATTTGTTATAATTCTCAAATATTCATGCGGGAGTCATCATATTATGTATCAAAACCTAATGCCGGCTTTCTGGCACAGAGGTAGTATGTCTTCCTCGTGTTCTGGGAGTCCAGGGTTCGAGTCCGGGTTAGGGCATGGTTGTTCTTCTGTGTGCTATCTGTGAGATGTGTGACTGTACCCTCCTGTGAAAATGGGCTGTGCAAGCAAATGTGGTGAGTGTGTAGCTTAGTCGTACTCTTGACCCTAGTTGGCGCAACTTCAAAAACCAGAGACGCTTCTTTCGGCTTAAATCTGCTGTTGAATCAGCAGGGAGCTTGTCCATAAGCAAGTGCCATAAGTAGCAGCAAACCCTAATCGTAAACAGCATGCCATTGACTTTTATTTGAGGAATGCTAATGCTAATTAGAAAAAGAAAATAAATTTCGTAATGAAGTAAAAATATAATTATGTTTTGTGATAACGCTATCGTTTGGTAAACAATCAATTTACTCTGCAGGGGAATTGGAGGGTTTTGCATTCCAGTTCTGATTCCACCGAAGAACTACCGTGTCGAAACCAATACTTCGACCCAGCCGAAGTCATACGGATTAAACAATCGGCCGCCACAAATCCAGGTCACCCAGGACAAAAGTGCAAAACTAACTCTGGAAGGAATTAAGATTAAAGACTCCTCGGACAGAGAAAAAAAAACATATATAAATATACATATAAAGAAGTTAAAAATCCAATTAAATATGTAACATTATTAGTACATACAAACATGAATAAGAAAAATCCACAAAATAATCCCAAATGGGCAAAATAGCTGAAGAATTAAGATAAAAGGAACGTGTTTCAAAGCAACGCGTATAAATATACCACAAAATTTAAAGAAATTAAGGAAATAGTAAAAAAAGGTGAACATTGAACAGTAGCAACATAAGTTAAATAATACACGGTGATGACTCCATTTCAAGTTGCAGAACTTTAGTTAGAATTTTTTGGACCTCCACCCAGACGATTGGCTTTTTTTTATTAGTTCGTTTAGAGTCAAATTTCTCCTCTCTGTGGGCCATGAAGAACGTATTTCCCTCCAAAGACGACAGTCTTTTATAACGTGAGTTGGTTCCTATTTCCTCTTCACAAAGGCACGTAGCAGTCTTACCAAATAGTCTGGCTTGGTGGGTTCTAAATGGTCCGTTCCTTGTTACAATTTGGTTGATGTAAAAACCACTGTACAATCTTTTCGTATTTACTTTTTGTACAAATTGTTTGGTCTATTCACCCTTAACAGTTTCTTCAGGACTGCCGTGTAAGCAGATCGGTATACGTTATATCCGTCGGAGCCAAACGTCTTCCTGCTGGTGTAATGTGCAAGTTTAAAGAATGGTGGTAGCGGGGAGCAACTAAGGTGTTGTTCTCGTCATCCAGCCACGGTTCACAATTATGTGAGCCGTTCCCAAATAGCCCTAGTGTTGCTTAAAACCGGACCTTAAAATAATTAAACTAAACTAATTTAACGATGCCCCTGAAAAGAAAAAAACCCTTTTAGATTTCACATGACAACTCCTTATTTGCCTTCAAAATTTTGTATAATATAACAGTATAATTTGTTCTGCCGGCTCACTGTCGCAGAGGTAGCGCGTCTTCCACGTGTTCTGGGAGTTCCGGGTTCATCATGGCTGTTCTTCTGTATGATATCTCTGAGATGTGCGAATGCGCCCCCTGTAAAAAAAGGTTGTGCAAGCGAATGTAGTGGGTGTGTAACTAAATCGCACTCTTGGCCCTAGCTGGCATTACTTCAAAAACAAGAGACTCTCCTTTCGGTTTAAATCTGCTACTGTATCAGCGGGATGCTTGTCCGAAATGGCAAGTGCCATAAGTAACAACAACTTGTTCTTTGTCTTTTTAAAAATTTCTCGTTCTCAATAATTATTCTTTTAGTTTCGGAATTTGTTGAATTTAAGTACATGTAGTCTCAAGTTGAATATTACAGTAATTCCAACAAATATGATTTCAAATAAATAAAACCATCTTCTGAAATCTTTTACTTAACAAAACAGAATATCTTGTCATGAAAAAATATATTAGAAAGGAGACTTTAAACTTTATATTTCTGGCAGGAGATATCAGGCCTAATGTTAGGACATACGGACATTTAGTAAACAAATTTTACAATGAATTCATATGAATAGAGTTGCATTAAAATATTTTGATAAATATTCATATCTAATGGACTAAGATATTTTGATTGTATTTTTAAAAATTATTCTTGATAATAACATGTGCCCGTAACGTTTGATAAATTTTAATTTGCTCCCCCTCCCTAGATTCAATTACTCTTCAAAATAAAGAAAATGATATTAATTCTGCTTGTGTAAAATATTTAAAATCCGATTGATAATCTTGTTATATTTTTCTAACTTCATAGGGAGATTCTGGATCGGCGATGTTTGGCTATTTCGAAAATCATTACTATGCTCTGGGCATAACATCTACAGCCAGTACAAATCTGTGTGCTACGCCGGACACTTTCACTAAAGTTCATACATTTTTGGATTGGATCAAATTATATGTAGATCTTCCTGCACCTTCAGAGTGATATTTGGACAACAACTCAGCTCATGCATTGATTTCAAAGCTATCAAATCCTAACGCATTCGCCTTTTATGAATATGCAACATGTGTTTTAGACGTCCTGTATTGTATTTGTGATATTTTCTGTACTTGAAAGAAATACGATACAAAATGTCAGAATTTGTTTAATCTTTTATCATTTAAAACTGAAGGCGATATTATTCATTATTTTGTCCAGTAGATTTTGTTTTCATATCTTTAAAATCTTAAATAAAATTGTGTGACGAAGCCTAGAAATTTATCTGCACTGGGTGAGTGGAATCTGCAAACAAGATTTACGGCTGATTCCCATATACCAGTTATTTTTTACTCTCTCTTTCTCACGCCCCCCCCCCCACACACTTACACACACACGCAGAAAGGGACACACTCCCACACGCACTTACGCAGACAGACTTTAAACAGCACTGTACGCCCTCGAGCGTGGAACGCTGAATGTTCCTTGTCGGTTTGATAGAAGAACGTGGTAAGAAAGAGCAACCGTACCCCATGGGAGTACGGTTGCTCGAGACCCTTTCATCGAGACCACCTCCCGAACAGCTTGATTGATTTCAAAAAAATTACATTTAGGGTTATATATAAAGCAATTATGTACAAAGATATTTACATAGCTTTACATTGTTGCCGATAGTTGCAGCCTCCTCACAAATTGACACACACACACACAGAGAGAGAGAGAGAGAGAGAAACACATATGCATGCAACAAATGAGGATACAATACTACAGGAATCGTAGCAAAAGTTTTAAAAAAGGTATTTTTGAGTGTATCTGTATTACTTTCAACTGCATTCTTTCCGATTAACTGAATTGCAATGATTCTCTAATGAAAGAATAATGGATCTCTCATAACACTGCCTTAAACGTGATGTTGTACTGCACAATTACAATTGCTGTGATGTAAAACCATAGTGGGAATTTACTATTAGTAGGACTGTTGGCTTAGGAAACTTTGTTCCCTAATAGCACACAGATATTGTACAATATTGATCAATATTCTCAATATTGTTTATTATTGTAGAATATTGTTTTATATCATATAACATCATACAATATTGTACAATAGTTTGCTACAAAATGTGATACCTGGGTTCTGCTATAAATGTTTTGTTTAATAAGATTCCTTATAACTGAAATTACTGACACTGCAGAATCAAGATGGGTATAGAGCTCTGCAGTCACTTTAGCTGCATTCTTTCGCTTTTCAGACATTATAAGTACAATCCGTTTCAATACTTGTCGCTTTCTTTCATTGAGCTTCTCTTTTCATCTACTATTTTGCTTTGCCGAGCTTGTTTAGTCAAGCTCTTTACATTTTGTCATGACTTTAAGCACCTATGGAAACGCCTAAAAGGTAGACATTTCGGTCACACTTGCTCCAACTAGATAGGCTCCTACATTTTGGCCTTTATGGAAATCTGAAATAGCAGATATTTAACGCTTTTGAAGAGAATCCAAGTATTACAGAACTTCATTAAATTTAACACGTACTTCCATAATATATAAATTACTATTTATAAAAGAACTGGTAACTAATATTATGATATAGTGAAAAAATCGCATTTAAAAATGTCACCTTTATTTATAAGTGTTTCCATTATTTTGATAACCACCTGTACACACTTTAAGAGAATAATTTTAATTGGATGAATTTTTCAGTGGTGGTATTCAAATTTATCACCAATAGCAACAAGGCTTCTTTTTTTATTGAGCATTTAGAAAACCCCGTGCACCACTAAGTATCACACGGGGTTTACAGAAATAGAAAACACATTACATAAAGACAGAACATACAGAACAGCTACTTACACATCTCATCCACTTACACAGCCCCTTTTTTATAGAAGGGGTTATGTTCATATCAGAGATAGAACAGATAAAGAACAACCATGCTTGAACCGGGATTTGAACCTAAGACGCTCAGATCACGGGGAAGACGCGCTACCCTTGTACCAGGACACCGGCCATCAACACGATTCGGAGTGAAAAAAATTTCATCTTAAGTATTCTCAAAACTAAAATTTATATCTTTAGACAAATACAAATGATAATTGTTCAGAATATTTCTCTTAGTTCAATTACTTTTCAATAGCTCTGTTCAGTGATTAAAGATAGCCTATCTATACAATAATGGGGCTTCCTGGTTAGTGGAGTAAAAGCTAAAAGACTTGCGGTAGACTTGGAAAAGAAATTAGCTTTTTAATAATTTTTATTGTTTATTAAGGCTATTGTAAATCAGTTTATTTTTTTAAAGTACAAAGTCATAATTATCACAACAATTTATCTCTAATCCCTAAAATATATCTCACAGCATTTTATGGGATTTATTTTGATTTTCAAATTTTATGAAATAAGTTTATTTTATTGTTTCAATCCTATTGAAAAGAATCAAACTAAACAAAAAGAGTCGTGAAACATTTATTATTATATATTAGTAAAATAGATATTAGTCCTTTACTTAAAGGCACTAGAATATTCCAGGTTTTAATTTGTATGTATTTTTTTTAAAAAAAGAATATTTTAAAAATATACTAGCACACATTGAACAGTTTAGACAATGTTTATACAAAAGTAATGACAGCTTTCTGGCACAGAGGTAACGCGTTTTCCTCGCGCTGTGAGAGTCCCGGGTTCGAGTCCCAGTTAAGGCTCCCTTGTTCTTCTGTGTGCCCTCTGTGAGATGTGTGACCAGTAAAAAAGGGCTGTGTGCAAGCGAATGTGATGAGTGTGTAGCTGAAAACGTTCTCTTGGGCCCTGTTGGCGCTACTTTAAACAAGACACGCTCATTCTTCAGCTCAAAATCTTCTAATGTATCAGCGGGGATTGCCCATGGCAAGTGCCGTAAGTAAAGACGACAAAAACAAAATGTTAACTTGTTGTTGTTACTTATAGCACTTGCCTTGGACAAGGACCGCTGATACATCAGCATATTTTAAGCCGGAAATATACGTCTCTTGTTTTACAAGTAGCACCATCTAGGGCCAAGAGTACGACTTAGCTACACACACGTCACAACCCTTTTTAGAGGGCGGACTACATTCATGCATATTCATTCACTCATCTCAAATCGTAATTTAGACCTGGAACAGGGAACGGTCACCCCGGGCCCAGTACCCCAAGTGATATTACTCTTGATATGGAAGACTTTGCGACCACGAACAGATTTAGCGAGCGCCAATCACCACACACTCGAGGGGATCTTTTGGCCGGTGAGCTCCGAACCGTTTACCTAAGAAGTACAAGTCCAACGCTCTACCAACCAGGCCATCTTTACCTCAATGTTAACCTAAGATGTTTAAGCTCAACACTTGGTTTTTTTTATATACATGAAGTGACTTAAGACTTATATTTAGAACGCATTATTTAAAAGATTCCTTAACCAATCAATTGCCACCATCAAAATCAAAATATGATCCTTCAAAATCAGCATATTATTTTTTAAGACTTTATTTTATCATTCAAGGTCTAATTTATCTAAAATGTTCAATAATAAATTTTAAGTGTATTAGGTTTTATCAGCAGTTGGCAGCTGATTATATCATTTTTATGACAATTATAAAACTTTAAAGGCTTAATGATGAGTTTCAAGTGTATTTGGTTTTATCAGCAGTTGGCAGCTGATTAAATTATTTTAATTGTATTTATAATTTATAATTTTATAACAAAATAAACAATTAAAGTAATTATTACGGGTTTTAGAAAACACATATAATTCTTAATTTCTTCAATAAAATAAAATTTTTTTTTTTAAATCTCTTTATGAGTTTCTTGTTTTACAAGAATTATACTGAGGAAGTTTAATTCAATAAATTTCTCCTTTCCTTTATAAATGAGATGAAAACAAAGAATTTAATTGATATCCGTTTTGTTGATGAGGAAATAAATAAACAGAATAAATTCTCCGAATAAGAATACGGTAGTATACCGAAGTAAGAGGAAATAATTTCTAGTTAATGTGGTTGTGAAATAATTACTCAATTTTTTGAAAGAACAAGCAAATTAATTCAGCTTTGAAGTTTGTTTATTAGAGCAGAGATGAAACTGTAGTTTTTTTTTATAAACTCGTTTGTACAGTAATTTAAAAAAAATAAAAGGTAATTGTTGCTTTTAAGGAAATGTATACTGGATGACAATATGAAAATAATAATATATTTAGGCATTTTATTTTTCCTGTGCTTTCAGGATACCAAGACTGAATATGTGAGTATATATTCTTAATATTTTATATACAAATTTTTACATATTTGGTTTAGATTTTAAAAAGTCATGTAAATTGAAAGATTTATTATTCGCGTCCAAAGAGGAATTGAAATGATATTTGCAGAAATCAAAACTAAGAAATTTTAGTGAACCACAAGTGAATTTTAAATATTAAATTATGTTTTAGAATATCTTTCCTTTTTTTTCATTAAGTAATTTTTGCATGAAATATAAAAATATAAAAGATGAAATTTCATGAACATAAAATAAATCGCTATTAAAACTTTGGAGAATTCTAATTATTTAAGTATTTCTGAATTCAAAATATTAATTTTAAAATTTTTCATTTGTATCTGACTTTATCTTCTAGAATAAAATTATATAAATAAACAATGAGTTATTAAGATAAATTTAGCAAGTAATATTTACATAGATATCAGATGTTTTAAATCAAATTTTGATCTAAATCATCAAGTAAGGGAGCAAATTAAAAGGGAATTTCTTATGAAACAGGAGCTAAAAATCCGAAAAAAAAATAAAAAGAAAATATATGAAAATGTGAGGAAATTCTTTTTGATATTTAAATAAATTGCAACGTTCCGTATTTCTCGGACTTCAAAAAAGTATAACTTTAAAATGAGATTTCTATAATTCTTAGTGAATACTAGTTTATACAATATGGAATAGGTAGAAAAATAACAGATTTACATTAAATTTGGACTGAAATAGTTCAAAAGGTGTGCTTTATTTTGAGTTATAGATAATTATACAGATAGTGAATTATGTATTTTGATGTCTAGAAATTATGTAAAATGTTCTATTGGGAAATGGTTGACTTTTAGTTTATAAATTGAAATAGCTGTTTCTTCTTCGCTAATTAGTGTTCACTTTTAAAAAGTTTCTGAAAATTATATACTGTTTTTTTTACCGAATATAAAGACACCAAATTCAAGAGAAGCTTTCTTATTTGATAGCTAGTGCTCACTGAGGTTTTCTCCAAATTTATACTGTTTTTCTCAGTTTCTTACTGAATTTAATCACTGAAC
>JAOUZG010022297.1:1670144-1684626 GCA_026289955.1 Argiope argentata
GTAATCGCTATATTCATTTTGACTTACCCTGTATATATAAAGAGAGAGAGCGCTAATAGTAGGTATTGAAAAAAAATGAGTTATACAAAACCCACTAAGAAATATTCAGTTCTCTTTGTATAATTGAACATATATTATGAAACTCTCAAATATTTTTTATAAATTTTAATGACAAAATTGATTACTATTGGTTTTAATTTTAGGAATGAAATGAAAAATCACCCACTCTGTTTTGCAAGTAGAGTTCACAGATTCTGTTTCCATAGTACAAAGGATGTCCATTTAACCTATGAGAAATACTATGGGACCAAACCTGTAAAAGCCATAAATGTAATAGGGCATCCAAAGTACAGTTTCCGTTGGAATGTATTTGACATAGCACTTATTCAATTTTCAAAACCTATTAAGTGCAGCAAAGGCTTTTTTCCTATTTGTTTGCCGAAGCAATCGAAGAAGAATTGTAAGGGGACCCTTAAACTTGAAGACTTTGACAGCCAGGAAGAAATGAGTGAGTATTAGTTTTCTCGGCAAAAGCAAAGTACCGCGTTTCTGGAACATACACCAGAGAACACAACTTCATCCCTTCCTATTACTTTTCTGTTAGGAACAGCAGACACTTCCTCAACTACATTATCTTGCTAACTTTGAAAATGAAAGGATTACACTAAAAATCTTAGTTCCCTATCCTGTGTATAAAATATGAACTTTGGACAAAACCGCAAAAAACTTGCTTGGCATTGGCGAACGATAGTTATAAAATATATGTTTTCGGGTTTAATTTAGCATTGTTCTAGGTCTTTCCCCCCATAGGGCACCTCGAAATGAGGATAAGACGCTTCTAGTCTGGTGATTGGATCTCGCCACTCCGGTGGGTACAATAATGGGATGGGCTATGCTCCTCCCACCAATGAAGAAGATACACTTCTTATTGGAAGGGTTGTACCGTGGTCGGTGATGTCCTTAGGACTAAAACGTAGTTCCCTCTAGTGTCGCGGTTGCGGTGGTCCCGTCATTCAGTTTTACGGTTTAAATCCATTTGGCTATGGGCGGGGGGAGAGTCTGGCATGACTTCTTCTAGGTCTATTGCGATAGTATATATTTTGTAAGCCTTTTTCCTGCTTATTTACACAGCACTACAATCCTAATCAAATCACTGATCATATGTGTTGATCCTGCTAACATCAAAATGATGTTGCAGTTTGTGCTGCTTGCTGGTTCAGGCAAATTAAGCATGCGAATATATTTTCTTTTTTAAAAAAATTAAAATCTTCTTTCTTATCAGAGGGCTGCGTAGTCAAATCACGCCCGGACCACCAATGTAGATGCTGTCCATAATATTCAATTAAACAACTGGTGAAAAATAACATTATAGACAGGTATATCGGACACATTGAATTCATCTAATTTATTGTGTGAATGAACATAAGGAAATTATTTATTTACTTGCAAAAAAGTCAACAAACGAATTGTAACTAGCTGTATTATTAAATAACAAAAAAATCAACGATGTTCTGGACAAATTATTATTATCAAGAACTCCAGATTGTATAAATAATCACAGGTAGCACATGTCGTAATATGATATTGAACAATATTCTGCGATATTATATGATATTAAACAATATTCTGCGATAATATATGATATTAAACAATATTCCACAATATTAAACAATATTGCAAATAATAATCAGTATTGTACAATATTTGTGTACTACTAGTGATAAGTCACGAATAAAT
This sequence comes from Argiope argentata, assembly GCA_026289955.1. Lineage (NCBI taxonomy): Eukaryota > Metazoa > Arthropoda > Arachnida > Araneae > Araneidae > Argiope > Argiope argentata. The sequence continues at coordinate 1,671,882 of JAOUZG010022297.1, forward strand.
TTTTGTTTCTTTTGAGCAAATTAGCGGAAGCATTATGTATATTCTAATATGTGAAGCGCTTCCTTATTAAGGGCTATACGATAAAGTTTTGTGAAGACCATTCACTCTAATTTAACTTGTGGCTCAATTTTATTATTATAACTATTATTTTGTTTTAGTTTATGTAAATGGGAAAAAGTATAGTAATCGTCAAAAAAATGGCATTCTATATATAAACAAATTATCACCTTTTAGACCTCCCTAACCTTAAAAACACATTTTTGGAAAATATCTGTCTGTCCTATAAGAAAATTAACTTCAAAATGCTTTCAGCTAGACGGGTGAAATTTATTGTAAGACTTTTATACCGAATTTGCAAATTTCTTTCAAATTTTGATTAAAATTTGTTTAAAGAAATTCTACTGTCCGAATATATTTCTAAAACTAAGAGCGCTAAAAAAATTCTGCTCTTAAGAATTAAATTCTCTATTGTTGACGCCAGTCAAATTTTGAGCCAGTTACCACGATGAATTGACAATCTGCAATTTTAGAAACAGATAAACATGGTAGTTAAAAAAACGACTACAAATCAAACAATAAATTAAACGAGTGAGTTTGTGTACACACGCACACATACACACACGCACACGCGCACACACACACACACATATACTTGAATATACATACGCATTGGACCACGAGAATATGCAACATTGTTTCGAAATTTTAATTAATTAAAATTTTTGCATCTTTAATGCCGTCTTTTCAAAATAGCATACAAAGGTATTACAAATAATATACTTTCACACCAAATGTATTTATAATAATGCTAATTTAATAAAAATGTACATTTTTTTCTGAATGTAAGATATTTTTTTTAAAAAATTCTTTTTGCTTAATTTCCAACAAAAGATTAAATTTTTGATTTGAAAGCCATTTTCTTTATTTAATCAAGTGGTTGTCTCCCAGTGTTGAAAGTCAAAGAAGGAATTTGCTTAATATAATATCATTGTAGTTTATGTGAAGTATAAGTACGTAATTTCTAATAATTAGTGAAGTAATAGCATTCAGAAATTTATTAGATAAGCCACGTATTCATATTTTCAATTTTGCCGTGATACTGTGAGTCTTCATAGTCTTCATTAAAAAGATTCATGTACATAACGAGCAGAACATGAGTAAAATAATTAAAGTAATAAGGCTTTTATATAAGGTAGTTTTGTGCTATCATGAATATGGAGATTTATCTAAGCGATTTCATTAAAATAAAGAGTAATATCATCAGCGAATTAGTTAGACCCCAAGAACAAATAATTCGTAATATGACTGTTTAAATTCAAAGTAAGATCTTTTTCATTTCCTTCTGAATTCAGTTATAATGTAATAAAGTGCAAATTTTTTTTCAGAATTGGAACCCATTTATGCGACAGTGATGAATCCCAGAAAGTGTCAAGAACCTCATTATCCGATACATTATTATCGCTCCATCCTCTGCATATCTGTAGCTAATCCGAATGGGACTTGTCACGTAAGTATCTAAATAACATTTAATATGACTTAGAAAATAAATTCGTGAGATAATATTTTTACAAAATTTATATAGATTTTAATAATTATGTTTACCAAATTTTTCTTGTGTAGGTATTTTTTTAAAAACGCAAACACATTTCTAATCTCTTTGGAAAAGAGAATCTCATTTGTTTCTTTCGAACCATTTAGATATTTCATTCAAAAATAAATCATGAAGCAAGCACCAACAATTTATATTTATTACTTTATTTATGCATCTTCTTTGGAAGCGAAGGCAACACTCAGAAGATTTTATAAAGTGTATCTTTATCGTTCAACAGACATTAACTGCTCCGTTCAATTTAAGCATAACATTAAAAGGATATTGTTTATAGTTCGTTATTTCTACTTAAATCTTTTCATGCATATTAATAGATTGCTTTTTTTATGAAAATATGATCATATGACCAGTTATTTAATCGCGTGATATAAAAGTCTCTACTATCTTTTCGCCTCTTACTTTCTTAAATAGATACCTCATTAAAAATCTTTCCTGAAAGGTACGACAGTCCCGGCTTGGACCGGCCATCTCAAGACTTTTCTTTTAGGCTTCTTTTTTTCTTGGCATGGTCTTTTAGTTAGTCACTCTTAAAGTGGCGAAGTTTCTTTCCAGCCAATAAATCCATCTCAGGTTGAGTCGTTCTAGTGGGCTTAGCCAGGAATATTTTTTACATTGTGCATACCATGTTCATTCTAATAATGTGACCAGCCCATTTAATCCTTTGGATTTTTATTTAATTCATGACGTTGGACTTCTAATTTTGAGCGTCTTCCCCAAAATCCATAAATTTGTATTTCTCTAAAAATAACTCTTAGTCTCTGCATCTCAAAGATACCAAAAGCATTTTCACTTTTACAGTGCTGAAGTCTCCTTCCAGGCAATCAAACCATCTGAGGTTCGGTTGGCCCCTAGTTCTTGTTCCAGTGAGCTTAGACAGCAATACTTTCTGCATTGTGCGCTCATGTTTATTCTGATAAAATGGTCAACCCATTTAATCCTCTGGATTATTATGCATTTCACGACGTCGGGCACCTTGTAGGCACGATACAGTTCGAAATGTGAGCGGTTGCACCAAACTAAGTAAATTGATATTTATTTAAAAATCGCTATTAGTATCTGCTTCTCAAATATATCAAGGGCTTTTTCACTCTTAAAGTGGCGAAATCCCCTTCCATGCAATCAACCCATATGAGGTTGGGTTGGCCCCTAGTTCTTGTTCCAGTGGGCTTAGACAGCAATACTTTCTGCATTGTGGGCTCATGTTCATTCTGATAATACGGTCAGTTTATTTAATTCTTTGGATTTTTATGTATTTCACGACGTCGAACTCCTTGTAGGAAAGGTAAAGTTGTAAATTAGTGTGGCTGCGCCTATCTTCAAATTCTATTCCTCCAAAAATAACTCTTAATATCTGCCAACGATACCAAAGCCATTTTCTTCTTTTTGTGTCATTATCCAGGTTTCTGAAGAGTATAGGTCTGATTAGTCATTTATAAATTAATAATTTTATTTTTCTTTTAATTAAATTTTATTTTAAATATTTCCTGAATCCGCGAGAGTGTCTATTGGCAGCTTTTATTCAGCTCTGTACTTCAGGTGTGAAATTGTTATTGATGTTAATCTTAGAGCCCAGATATATAATACTACCAACTTCCTCAAACTTATAAGTACCTATTTGCTGATGCGTAGAAAAGTATGCTACCTCATCAGAGCTGATTTTAATCTTTATTTTAGCTCTGTCGCATTGATTACATATGAACATAATTTATGAGATGTTTGATTTTCAAGAAATGCTTTGAAAAGTAAAATATATCCGATTCAAATAATAAGACATATGGTATGCCAAATAACAACGAATAGTCGAATTTAAATTCTTCTAGATGATTGTAAAAGAAATATTTGCCTTTATTTAATTTGTCAATATTTTCGCTTCAAAAAAATTCTACAAATATTTTACTGCAATATTTTATAAGTATTAAAGCAGCTACACTCTGTTTAATTGGTTCCTAAGTTATTCAATAACAAAATAATTCCATCTATGTTAATTTTTCAATTCCTATTATTATCTCACACATTCCCTATATATATATATCTTGTTCAAATTTTCAATCGTTAATAAAATACATTTTATTCCTCCACTCAGGTTTAAGTAAATTTTTTGAAGCTCGTAGTGTATGACATTTGATTTTAATACTGTTTTTCAAATATTGATTCATTAAATTAAATTAAATCTTTTAATTTTAAATATAATTTTAGCAGTTTTTAGAGAAAGTTGTAATCAACAGGCAGTAGTTCAATCGATGAAATTCAAGGATTTCAGGGTTTTTCACGCGAAAGTAAGGAATACGAGTTTAATTCTTGCGAAAATTGATAATGTTTTGAGGAATTATTTATATTAATTGTAATTATTTAATAAAAAGCAACTAAGATAAATTTTAGTTTAAGGCGACCAGGGACCTTTAAAAGGACTTTTTGCAATTTTCATCTTAGCTATTTGAGATTTTACAGGCATTAGGAGTAAAACTACAGGAGATGACACACAAAATTTTAAAGCGTTATATTCATTTATTTATGAGTTAGGGTCGTTAATATAGTATAATATTAGGGATAAATAATGTTAATCAAAAATGTTCCAGGCTCTTCAAATTTTTTCGAAATAGCCCTATTTTTATTATTAGTTTCTCTAACCCGTTTGAAAGAAAAATTAGGATTAATCTTGAAGTTTCAGTACGAAATATCAAAATTAACCAATATAGTCTAACTAAGCTATTGATTTAACTCTAAGCTATTGATTTTTTCAAAAAGTTTAAGTAGTTTTGAGTTACTACACTGGTTAATTTTGATATTTCGTATTGAAACTTCAAGATTAATCCTAATTTTTCTTTCAAAAGTGTTAGAGTCAGTAATAATAAAAATTGGAGCACTTTAGAAAAAATTTGGAGCGCCTGGAACATTTTTGACTAACGTCAGTTATCCCTAATATTATATTATATTACCCCCCCCCAACTCAAAATAATTATTGTAATGCTTTGAAATGTGTGCCATCTCCTATAGTGTTACTCTTAATGCCTGTAAAATTTCAAGTTGTTAAGGTGAAAATTGCAAAAAGTCCTTTTACAGATTTCTGGTCGCCTTAACCTAAGTAGGAATAGACAATTTTTTTTGTATTGCTTATTTATAAAAATTAATGATTATGTATTAAACTCTTATGGATAATCTAAATAATATTTTTTTAAAAAATTATTACAGGGTGAATCAGGATCTGCAGCATTTGAGAACTCTGGCGGTTCATATTACGCTGTGGGCCTAACACCTAAAAACACTACAATTCAATGTACGAAGCCGAATGCTTACACGAAAGTTTCCTTTTTCATGGATTGGATCAAGTTACACGCAGGAAATCTTCCTAAACCCTGAAAATAATACGAAGGGGGCAGCTCCACATTGATTTTAAAAGCAATAATTTAATCTTTATGAACATTAATCTTATGGAATTGACATTTTTCATTACTATATTGTCATAGTTGAATAAAATAAGCCATGCCATTTCAGCTTAGTATTTTTCTTTAATACTAATTCTATTACACGTATAATTCAATGCAGAATTTGTTTTAATATCATTAAGATTCTAAAAGAATCCTTTCAAAAACTTGCGAAGATTTATAACACTAGCCTTTAACCACGACTTCGTAAGCGTGTACATTTTAATGCGTATGTATGAGAACTGCCGTCTGATCATAATGAGAAAATGTCATTAAACCGTATCATTATGACATTGTTGAAAATAGTTTTCTACCCCCCCCTAAAAAAAATCGCTTGATGCCAAATGTAGCGGCAGGGTAATACGAATTAGAAATTTTTAATTTCCTTTTTTTTTGTTTTATTTTGGTACTTTTCCCTTAGCCGGGTTAAGGCAAAAAAATAACCAAATAATGTAGAATTCCGCCAAATTTTTTTGGTGATTTCTCGCTTGTACTTGGCTAAAGGAAAATGCCCTTTATTTTAATTCAAAAATACCTTAGAATGAATCAGAAAGATCGATTAATGAACAATGTTTAATTTTACCAAATTTAATTTTTTTATCAAACTTTAAGAAAATAAACAGAATCGTTTGAAACAACCGGTCGAAAACATGTTAAGCCTTACTCATTTGGCGGTGGGGAAACGGAAATTTTTGGCGAGAAAGTTACTTTTTAATGAATAAAAAGTTAATCCGTTAAATATTTTTAAAAAATAGTAGCCTATGTTCTATTCTAAACGATAATCTATCTCTCTGCTAAATTTTATCCAATTTCTTTCAGGCGTTCTAGTGTGATTGATTAACATCATCCATCCATCCAAACTTTCACATTTATAATAAAAGTATAAATGAATAAAATATATTTAAATAAAATGTAAAGTTAAACAAATATGTGACTTATTTTTGCATATATTTATGGAGTCTGAATGCAAAGGAAAACTGTGTGCGCAACAATTGTAACAATATATAAAAGAAGATAACGCCAAAGCCGACGTCTTGGTACAAGGGTAATTCGTGTTTCTTGTAATCTTGGCGTCTTGGAATTGAATCTGGCTTCGAGTATTGTTGTTATTCATCTATTCTATAGATAAGATGTGTGAATGTTCCCCTTGTAAAAAGGGGCTGTGCAAGTAAATATGATGCATGAGTGAATAGCTAAGACTCTTGGTCCTAGATGGCGCCACGTGAAAACAGAGATGTCTTACGGTTTAAAAACGCTTACTACGTCAACGAGCTTGCCCATGGCAACTGCCAATAGAAAAAACAGCAACAATGCCAAATATAGCAAGAATTCAATTCCAAGGAATTAAATGTAGAAAACTTTTTAACGAACATGCAGAAGTTTTCATAAGTGAACAGAACGTACAACAAGATTTCACAGAAAATGATCGAACCATCTCATTACACCGTCAAATTGTAATGAAAAATATTAAAATGTGGGGAAAATACATCACAAAAATTTCAAAGGCGTTGTTCAAAGAAATATATCACACCACATTGTCGAACTATTATGAAAAATATAAAATTTCGGGGAAAATACATTTTAGAAATTCTGTTTATTTAAGTTGTTCAATTGTTTACTTCGAATAAGCCTCTAAGACTGCAGTCGGTTATGTAACATGAAGTTTGGCTTTTGATTTGACATATTGACTTTTTGAGTTTAAATAAAGAAGCAATTAATATCAAAATAAAAGTTAAATTAAAAAGTTATATTCATGAAAATATCCATTAAATGAGTTATCGAACTTGTAATATCTTAACAATTTCTTTGCTTATTTGTCACAGATAACTGTAGAAACTCTATAGTAGAGGGGTAGTTTCTATTTCTTAAAAAGGATATAAGATATTGCTGTTGTTGTTTCTAATGGCACTTGTCATTAGAACAGCGATTTTAAGCCGGGGTGCGCCTCTTGTTTTAAGTAGTGCCACGAGTACGCATTAGCTATCGCACATCCCATTTGATTTAGCAGCACCTTTTTACAAGGGACGCACTCACACATCTCATATATAGAATAGATGAAGAGCATCCATGCCCGAACCGGGACTCGAATCCAGAGCATCCAGATCAAGGGAAGACTATCTACCTTTGTACCAGGACGTCTGCGGTTACAGGATTTAAAACGAATTATTGCCTAAGGTATGCTATCAAGCACCTATCCTTTAAAAAAGAAAAAAGGACCACTGGTATAGAATTTGTATGGTCATTTAGGCCTTATTAATAATGAAATAGTTAATTAATTCAAGAGTAACTTTTAAAAAATTCTGGGAATATAGAAGAAAAAAAATAGAATTTGAGAGAAATTCTATTAATTCTTTTTAAGTACTTAAGATGTAAATGATAAAAATTACGGGTGCGAAACATTTGTATCTGTCGATAAAACTTTGAGTCTGATACTGAATGATACTAAATAAAATTAATTTGCCAGAATAAATCTGACTTTTGAAATTTTTTTTTAAGAATTTGATTCAAGTTTTATGTGAAAAAATATTTTAAATAAATATATTCTTTTCAACGGAGTTTAATGAAAGCAAAATAAATACTCAAAATGTAAAACTGTAAAAATTAAATAACTTAAAACAATGCAGTAGTATACTACTTTCATTTGTTTTAAAAAATCATTTTTTATTTGGTTACAAATTTTTATGCTTGCTAATTGTAACTAAAAAAATAGTGATAGAAAAAAATTGTTGGTGATTCTAAAGATTAAATCATATTTGGCATTATAATCTTCATATTGAAAATCTTACTTAAAACAAAACAAAAAAATTTTTTGGGGAAAAAAAAGGCTTTTATGTGAACACGTCTTAATAGTTTAAACAAACAATCCAAATCACGCTCTACTCTTGTTTGTGGCGCCATCTTTACTGAAAAAGATTAAAGTTTTGATCACGAAAAGATAAATTAATGCCCAGCTTGGAGGACTTATACTTTTTTATAAAGAAAGTACAATATAAAAAAGTAAGACTCGTAAAAATTTTTTATGACTAAACTGTAAAATTCAATTATAAGAAAATTAACAATAGATTATTTAAAAATCATTATCATGTCACAAAAGTCTTATTCTTTTTTTTTTAAATAATTGGCTGTCGAAAAATGATATTGATGTATCATTTAGAATTTACTATTTCAATATTTTACAGATTGAAATCGTATGAAATTAAACAATTGAGCAAGTTTCTATAGAAACTATACAGAATTTATAAAATCAGTTTTATTTTATTTTTAAATTTTAGTTTATTATTATGTATAACTATACATTAAACAATATATTTACACAATTTGGATTTCGATTCTCTTATAAATTTCAAATTAAAACATAAAACAATTTCTTTTCATTTTAATTAACATATTTTAGAATCTTAATAGTTAAAATTTCCTAAAGTCATATAGCTAACCTTAAAAACCTGATCGTTTTATTTTAATTTATAAATTGTAGAAATTTCAATTTTAATAAATTCAGGACTCTTAGGAATTATTAAGTTATTTGAAATTCAATTTCAGTATTAAATAAAAATAATCCGAAAAATGTTTTTAAATTGATTCAAATATATTTCTGCATTACAAATTTAAAAGTATCTACAATTATAACTATAAATATATGTAAAATTAAAATTCATGTTTCCAATTATATTTTATTAAAAAAATTCCTTTTATTAAAAATTTCATTTAAAAAATAAGTTAAAAATTGAGAATTGACAGAAACAGTAGAAAAACAATTGAAGAATTGGCAGTAGTTTAAGACTTTGAAATAATTTATTAAAAATTTTCCGAAGAAAGCTTGTATTTTAATGAAAATAATATCTAAATCTTTAATAAATGAAAGTCGTTTCCGAACTTCGAGAACAAAAGCGATAATCAATTTGATATATTGCATTAAATCTGATTTAATTTAAAAGTTAGTATATCACCTATGCATTGAATAGGATAGTTTTAAAATTTACTCAGAGATTTTATTTTCTTTTGATTTCAATATGTTTTAATATTGTTTGTTTATTTTGCCTTTCAAAATAAAATTTAATTTTTGTCTCATGATGTAGTTTTTATATTTTAGATTCACAGATGGCAGCACATTCCTGTTCGTGTTTTTGGTTTGTTTTTATTGGTTATACTTCAAAGATTTATAGTCCGTCTTTCTAAAAAATTGTTTCGACATTTACATTCATTTTCTTTTTCTCTTCATGAATATAATCAGGTAGATTTTGAAAGAGTGTTACAGAGATGTATTGTTTTCACATGATAACGAACAAAGTTTATGTACTTGGTCAAATTTTAATCTGCATTTGATTCTGTATACTCTAGCTTAAACATCATTCCTGAGAGTAAATAATAAAAATTAAAATGAAATCTGCTATGCATATTTCAATGTATCATGTCAGAACATCATTTCTTGAACGGCCAAGCACCACGTGCTCGTGCAAGTTCAATTATATTTTTAATCATTTTAATGGTTTCATTGAATGAGTCACTTTAGTATTGCAAACAATAAAAAAAATTGTCTTGCATTTATTGTTTGAAAAAATATCCCATTTCATATTTATTTCATTTCATATAATCACGTGCTCAAAATCAAATTTTTTCCCGGTTTTATTAACTGGCCATTAGCTTATTTTTTTAAAAAATAAGAGCTTTTGTAAATGGGATGCCATAGCGTTATTAAAAGCTCATTTTTTTGTGATGCTCGTGCAATTAATAAAATTTCAATTTTTCGCCTACGGGATTTTGTTGATGCCACAGAACCTCATTTCTAAAACGATATCGTGTTCTGACACGATAGTAATAATAATAATAAATTTTCTGGATTTATAGATAGTATTCATTGGTAAGAAGGTAAATTATTATTGTAGTCTTTAATAAAATAGATTAGTCTTGGTTTATTAGCAATAACAAAGGGTTGCATTTTGATTCTTTTGCCCATTTGCCTGAAAAACATTGGAAATAAATTTTTATGGTACAACGTAGAATAACGAAAAATATTCTCAGTTTTTGTTTGGCGTAGATCTAAAAACGTGCCAAATGTTGTTGTGTATCGATACCGGCAATTCACATGCAAAATTTTATTCGAATTTTGATATTATTTTTTTATTTCTGGATTAATTTTAAAATATTTAAATATTTAAATATTTATATCAAATTTTATTTTTTCAGACCTTTCCAAAGTGGCATTTGAAACAAATTGAAACGGTACGAGTAGTTTTCCGACATTATTATAACAAGAACAAATTCATAAAAAGGGCATTTATAATATTTTCTTAATATTATTTCAAACAATTTTAGAGTGTTTCTTACTTCCGAATGTAAACATAAAATTTTATGACTCACTTCGAAGTTTTTTTTAATTATTTTTTTAACTCAAAGTTTGTGTATCTTTCAATATTTTTTTTGACATTTCAGTTGCTTGTGTTCTCTTTTTGTTTTTGGGCCATTTATTATATTATCAATCAATAAGGTCAATCAGTGTAAGATGATGCACCACTATTTAAAATAGATGTTTAAGCAAATGGAGTTCATTTTTCTCGAGTCAGCTGACTTTTAAAAGGGCTGACTGCAATTTCACGATGTACTATTCAATATCGCAATCAATAATTTTCACGACTTACCAAGTGATTTTTTTTTAATTATTGGATCTATTTAACTGAAAGCAGAATTGGCATAAATATATTTTGGTTTTCTGTTAAATAGATCCAAAAGTAATTATTTAGTTACTGCAATGACTTTTAGAATGAAGTTACCATCTGTTATAATAAATTTTACCAAGCATTTGATTTACTAAATTCTGAAGATATATGTTTGTTCAAACCACTCACACTGTTGTTGGAAAATGTGTTTATTCTATGTTAAGGTTTCGAAGAAAAACTTTTGAAATACTTTGAAAAGTAGCAATACTTCTTTCTTTATACATTTCTAAACTTTTATAAACTAATATTTCTCTTTCTAAACTAATATTCCTTAACTATTTGTGTTCAGATTTGCTGTCACCATTATTTCGAAGTAAATGTTTGTTTAACTACAATAAACAAATAATCTTCAATAGCAATTTGTCAAGCTTTCTTCAAATAAACATGTAACATTATCAAGTTTAATCAACATTGAAGTGTGTACCATCTTTCTAAACCTCAAATAAAGACTATAAGTATATTTGATTCCAGAAAAAAAAATGCCTGATTGCTTGTTATGTAATAAATTATTCCAAAAATAGGTGCAATATAACCCACTTATTTCAAGTCTAGTTCCAATATCAGTAATGTATGTTTTTCAACATTATTCTATTTGTTCTATTACCAGTAATTTTTCGATGTAATTAAAATTTTACCCTCCTTTCAGCAAGGAACAAAGCTGTTATTTGTGAAACTTCCTCTTGCTCTTAGTTGATTTCCGTTTGCTTTTTTAATAGTAAATTTTATACAAGGTGGTAAAAATTAAAACACTCCTACTCTGAGCTATCTATATAATGTATTATTCAGCACGAAGAACCCAAAATTATTGAGCATACTATTCAAGATATGGGGGGACAGATAACACGGAAACAAATAATTACAGACACATTGATAGATGGCACTATACAGCAAAACGTATGCTGAAAAGACTCAAAATGCACATTTGTAACAGATTTTATTCGAACACATGAAACATTCAATCACAAGGACCTTATCGATGCAAGGGGAAATCACTCAATATAGTTCCATTCTTCCAGATGTAAAAGCTGCATTCTGTGGACAGCTTGTTCAATTGTGAATCGTAATTGGTCGATTGATATGCTCCTCACAAGCAGAATGATGCTGTCTTTCAAATCGGCCAATGTTGAAAGACGTCCTGAATAAACAAGAAATTTTAATTACAAAGCAAAAATCATAGGTATTAAGATGTGTACAATGAGACGGCTGGGTTACCTGAAGTACACGACTATCATTAGTAGAGTGTCGCCGAAAAAACTTCTGTACACAGAGTACAATGCTTGGACGTGCTGCATCTTGCATAAAGGTAATTGAATCAAAACATTTGTGTTGTTGCATTAGGACATATTTTCTAGCATGTTTTGGAGCTCATTTGTCTAGTTTAATTTCTCAAGTCGACGAAATGCTTAAAGTGAAGCTGCAGCATTTCCTTTGCCTTCATAAAACAACTACACAAGCAAAGTGCGAAGCTGTCGCTAATAAAAAAAGGCATTTTCCCAACTTTATTTATTTATACCTAGAACAGTTTTAGAAAACCAAGGGTTTATCCATAATTTTTGTGCTTACCCTGAGAAATAGTAGTTACAATTACAATTTCAGTTTCTTAATTTTTTATCTCCTTTTTATTTATATGAGTAGGAAAAGTTAGAAAGGAAAAAAAAAACGCTCAACATTTTTTTTGTGGTCTTTTTTGTCTTTTTAGCAACTAATTACCCCCTCCCGCTTAACACATTTCCCCATGCCTTGAATAACATGTTCAACAATTGTGGAGCCCTTATACTGAGCAGTATAGAGATCTCGTATAGAGAACTGAGTGTAGGGATGTTTTAATTTTGAACACCTTGTATTTATTAATAATTTCGGATGACTAAATATGAAGAAATAACGAAAATACAGCTGATTAATCCCAGTATGATTCTGTATCTATTTGGAAAGGAAGGTAAAGGAAGTCAAATGCACACACACACACACACACACACACACACACACACACACACACACAC
>JAOUZG010022297.1:1684636-1697905 GCA_026289955.1 Argiope argentata
CACACACACACACACACACACACACACACACACACACACACACACACACTTGACTTCCTTTGCCTTCATGAACGTGAGATAGAGGTGAAGTTAGATGTTAGTTAATAGATGATAAAGTTGCTTTATCATCTATTCAGAAGAATGAACGACGCATTTCGGTCAAAGTTATTTTTTTCATTGTGTGATTTAGTCTAAAAAAAGTGTGGATATTAATTTACGTCTCTTTAGCTCACTCTTTTTTCATTTGTTTAATTTACACGCATTTGCCGAATCCAAAATATATTTCGGTTACAGTTAATGAAACATATGAATTAATGTATCCTTTAATGAAATATCAGAATTAGATGGCTGATGAGGATGAGGATTTGGAGATACATTAAAATCTTAAAATCAGATTTTTGATTGATATTAATTTATTTTATGTTTATGCTAATATATGTTTCAATGTTTATATTAATGTATTTAACCATCATGTATTATGCATCTACCTTTTGCCATTTTAATATTACATTCACTTAAAGGAACTTAAAAAAAGTTGTATTTTAATGTTATGATGTATTTTAATCCTATAAATAAAACTAAAATGCATCTGTATGAATAATAAAAACTTTTTGTCGAAAAATATTTTCTTTTTTCTCATCTGAGTTTATATACCCCAAGAAAAGGCTTAACATAAGAGTAGTTTTATATAAAAGGAAAAGAAATGACTTTAATCGTTTGCTCTTATGACGGTATTTAATGTTTATTCCTGCCATAAAATAGTTTTCCTAAAGTCAATGGTCTATAAATACATGTGTAAAACTGTTTGAAAAAAGCATTAAAGGGGAATGTGCAGTTTTCCGACTGATCGGAATTTACGGGATCTTTCCCTTTGATTTTGTTAAAGAGTATATTTATAATTTCTTTAAGAAACTATAAAGATACTTTGGGAGCTACTATTGTGTTTAATTTAAATCTCCCGATTTTATTTCTGCCTATACATACTGCATAATTATATGCCATATAAATAATGATTTAAATTAACCCGAAAAAAATTATAGAATATCAAGGGGCATAAAATAAAAATTCATTTCAAGTGGGTTATCAATAAATTATTGTTCCATATAACCATTTTATAAATAGAGAAATTAATAAGAACAGTAATTTATGTTTATCTTGATATAGAGTAAATTAAATTCCTAGTAATTTCACAAATTTTTGACATCGCGACAGTTTGAAAAATCTTCTTTTCAAGCAAGAGTTGGCTCATTTATAGGAGAAGAAAGTAATCCATAAATGCTAAACCTGGACTGTATAGAATAAAGCAAAACACTTTGTGAGAAATCCCGATATAAATATTGCTTTTTTTGCTCAATTTAGTATAGCATCACATATTTGAGGCAAGTTTTAACCATTATTGAAATTCTGTCCTATTTATAAAATATTAGAATTAAATTTGAATAAGAGAAGAGAAACAATTAAAATCTACCTAAAAATTTTGTTAAATTATTTTTACTTTAATAAAGGATAACATCTTTTTACTTCATATGGGTAACATTGATATTTCTTTGGTAAGTAAAATCAAGTTACCATGGTGAAATAATTCCGAGAAACAACATTAGACAAAGACGTATGAAGCAGGATAGTAAAGAACTTCGTCTTCTAATATTAGTCCATTTATTAGTAAAAACCCTAGTTGGTCGTGAAAGAAGAAATCAATTAAAATCATATTAGGAAAAAATCTATTACAATTTGAAAAATGTGTAAGGTAAGACTATGTAGAGACTGTTTTTCGGATTCCTATTTATAAAATATTATTTTGTAAAGTAAGTAAAACTTCAGACTTTTCAACGGTGTATTGGACCATTGTACTATTGATAGAGAAATCTGTATTTTAAAAAATGTTTCAAATAATTAAAAACTTAAAAAAAAGAAGATTAAAATGCAATCTGCTATTCATATTTCAATATATCATGTCAGATCATCAGTTCTTGAATGGCCAAGCACCACGTACTTGTGTAAGTTAAATTATATTTTATTCCTTTTAATTGTTTTATTGAATGGGTCACTTTAGTATTGTAAGCGATCCAAGAAACTGTCTCGCCTTGTTTGTTTAAAAAATGTAAACTTTCCTGTTTATTTCATTTTATATAATCACGGACTGAAAATGATATTTTTCTAGTTTTATTTGCTGTAATCATCAACTTATTTTTTTTTAAAATCTGAGATTTTGTAAATGCTATGGCAACACATTATTGAAAGCTGATTTTTTTCAGATGCTCGCTCAGATAATAAAATTTTTATTTTCCGTCTACGGATTTTTGTTGACGCACCAAACCTCATTCCCAAAACAGCATCATGTTCTGACAATATAACAAAAAAATTATATTTGGGTAAAACAATTGATTAATTTTAATAAATTTGCATTTTTCATATGTTTATGTTTATGAGTCTTCCAATATGAATTAAGGTCATTGCTTAGGAATAATAAATTTAAACGATATGACGGGGTAGTTTTAGATGACAGGGCATTCTTAAAGCCATAAGAGAAATTTGAGCATGTTATCAATTTTCCTGTAGTCCTGGCATTTAAATTACTATCAGTTGTTTCAAATTCCATTTAACATTTTTTCCCATCTATATTGCAATTACTGCTATTTGTTGTCCGTATGACATGAAAAGAATGAGAATCAGAAATAGTTGTTTTGGATTGATTTTTATTTCACCTCTTTTTTCACCTATAAATGCATTTTATCAACCTTAATTTCGTAAAATAAATACGATACTCAAAACGATGATCGACGAACTCATGTTTTTTAAAACATGAAAAGTTAGAATAGAAAATAAAAGCTCTGTTTTAAATACTGTATCAATGAGTAATCTTAGCGATTTATTTCACAATAAGTTGAAGGGAAAGAAGACACAAAGTGATATTATTTTTAGAATAAATTTGGTAACTATGCAAATATTTATCGTTTTGTGGTTGAATCTATAATAGAAAATCAACACTTTTAATCACAATAATTTAGAAAATAAAAATATTACTATTAATTAATTAAGTGATAACATATATTTCTATATAAGTTAATATTTAATATAATAACACAATTTTTTAAAAATTTAACTAATATTTATTCATTTTTAAACGATTAATGTGGTGTTCATGTGCAATAACAGTTGTATAAAACCTATATTCATTCAAGCAAATAGTCAACAGCTGATTATGAGAACAATCTAAAAGTTTGTAAATATAATACCAATTTAATAATTTAATTTAACAAATTTAATTATTATATTTACAAAATACTTTCAGATTTCATGTATTTAAGTTTATTTCAACCAGCATCTATATAAGTTTAACCCTAGAATGCTAACCATTCGTCTCTTGGACGAATGCTTACGATATAACTTTGACTATTCTTTCCCTATAATGGTAAATGGATCGCTCTGCTCAGTACCTTTATCTGACCTTGGGAACTACAGTCGAGGACCTTCTTTTTCCCCGAAATATTTCTACTTGTTGTATATCCAGAACAGTAGTCGTCTCAGAAACGAATAGTTATCTGTCCAGTTAGTATTAAGAAGGTATTTCTGTGTATGTTTGGAGATGTCGAAGCGTTTTCAAGGAGGCAATTTGTGGGGTAAGCCAGAAGCTATCCGCGAATTATTGAAAGAATAAAGTGAGGAAGATAATTCCACTTTTGAGAATGATTTTATTGAAGTTTTTCTTGCTCCATGGATGCAGAAGCGTCTCAACATATCAAATTTGCCCCTATCAACGAGGACTATTATAAGTGAACTTCTAAAATTGAATTTAAACTTAAAACGATCTGAACAATCCAAAAAAAAAAATTGTGCATTTTACCCATATAATTTACGCAGAATGACGTGCAATTTTTGTTTGTTATGTTCAAACGCAATGTGCGGAGAACATCACGAATATATGTGTAAAGATTGCTTCGAAAATAAATAAATAATATTTTTTCCTACTTTACAATCAAGAGTTATGAAGTCATCTAAAGGTAGTTTGCTTTCATTTAAATTAGCTGTGAAAATTGATTTTAAATACACTTCGTCTAGGAGAGGAATGGTTATAATTCTTGTTAGTTTTTTAAAGGTTACCTTCCTACGGTTAAGGACCTAATATTTTAACTCAGACATTTAATTGTATTAGTTCTGGAAAATTTACTTATCTTGAATCAGCGAAAACTCAAACACATTCAAGAACTAGCAGGTGGGAAATTTTCTTTCATACTGTCTAATAAAGGTGTTATCTTTCCCAGTAAGTATCTAATTTATTATAAAAAATATGAATTTTTAAAATTTATTATAAAAAACCTTCCCTTTTTATAATAAATTAAATAACTATAATTACAACATCCTTTCAGTTTTCATGTATTTAATTTTGTATCGATTGGCAAGTATGTGCATTTAATGGCTTGTTTTTTTAACTCATTGATTTAATTGTATCCATTCTGGAAAAGTTAATTATCTTGAATCAGTAAAAACTCAAACACATTCAAGTAGTTATCATGTTTGATACATCTTACATTTTCTTTCATTCTCTCTAATGAAGATGCTATCCCTCCGCTACTCAAGCTTAATATTAAGCACGATTGGCCAGGACGTGAATCTCAAGATTACTCAAGTTCTTAGTGTCAAATTCCAACTCATTGGATTTTTATGCTTAGTAATGCAATAAAAGAACTGAATAAGCAATTTGAATTTCTTTTGAATGGTTGAAAACAAAATTTGACTCAAAACTACTGATCGAGTAAAGAACTTTGTTTGTTGTAATATGCATGCTCAAGTACTAACCGATAGATTTTTTTAGCCTTGTCAAATGACCTATGAGAGATAAAAATTGGCAACGTTCATTATTTTAGTTATTAAAACTGTGTATTAAAATTTAATTTATCCCAGTTATTAAATTTTTAAGTTATCGAATTCAAAGGCATGCAAAAGTATTGACAGAAAGAAGCCCTTAATGAAATTATGTAAAATTCGATATTGATGATGATGACGTCGTGTCCACTTTTTACCACGGAAAGAGGGGTGCAACAGCTTCTGAGAGTATGGATCCCTGCGCACCCGAGGGCAGAAGTCTGACTTCTAGCTCGTATGAGGATGTAACACCCACCCACATGCTTGCACAGCCCCTTTTTACAGGGGGGCACATTCACACATCATACAGATAGAACACTGAAGAACAACCATGCCCGGACACGGGACTCACAGAACACGAGGAAGACGTGCTACTTCTGTGCCAGAAAGCCGGCAGAATTAGATATTCAGACACAATTGATGGAAAATTTGTGAAACAAATTTTATCTCTCTTCACATTTACGCGTTAGGTTATTGTATTTATTTGCATTTAAGCAGTCAGACAGATTTACTCCAAAAAGGTATTTTGTTTTAAATTTGAAAGAAATTTATAAATATTATAAAAACACACACTAGTTCTAACTAAACTGAAACACACATTAATATTATACTAAATATATTGAATAAATAAATAATAAAAATACTAAAACACGCACTAATATTATAAAAATACATTTTAGTTCCAATATTTGTTTGTATGTGTAATATGTATTCATAGATAAAAAAAAACAGTCAAACTGATGCAATTCTATATTTATCGTCAAAATAGGGAACTCGGTTTTTTTCAATTTCAATTATTTTTTATTCTATAATTAGTATACGACAAAACATTAATACTCTTTGTTGGTGTTTTTCCATTTTGTATATTAATTTCAAAATAATGAAATGTGATATCATCAACTTAAAATTTTAATTAGAAATGAAGCTAGATTTATCAATAAAAAGAAAATATCAAATAAAATCAGATCTATAATTAAATATTCATGATTTATTATTAATAAATGTTGAAAAGTAATCGTTGTTGTTTTCATTACTAAATCAATAGGTTTAATTAATTTTTTACTAAAAATGCAAAATATTTTTTTAAAAAAGGAATTTATGTGAAAATTTAGAAAATTATTCTTTAAGAAATTCAAAATCAATTAAATAACCATTTGAAAGTATCTTTTAGTTGTATCAAATAAAAAATGTTATTTCACAATATTTGCTTTTTCAAACAGTTTCAATCATTAATTAACTGGTAAATATTTATTTTTATTAATGATTTTAAAAAAGGGCTTATGAAATAGTAAATTATATATTTTTAAATATTTACATCTTTAATTAAGGTTGTGTATGTTGATATCTTTTTTGAAAAGTCGTTAATGAATGAATGATTTTTTTCCTCCAATGTTAGAAAAATTTTTAAAGGGAAAATTGTCTTTTGTATTTTTCAGATATTCATTACTGTTCGAATTAATTTACAAATTTAAAAATACAAATATAATTTTTACCATTCACTTTAATTTATTAATCATTAAATAATATCGTTTATTCTATCGAATAAAATGAACAAAAAATAGCGTAAAAAATATTTAATTTAAACTTTGCTCGTTCTAAATAATAGTAAACAAGCTCCTTCTGTATGCTTTTATTCATACAATTAAGAATTTTTTTGTCGTAATTAAACTAAAATTTTGCTATCGCCGTGGGTATTACAAAGACAAAACAAAAATAAATATTTTCATTATTATGATGTTCAATTTGTTAATGATTTGTAGAAATAAAGTTTTATGATCCAGTTTTTTTAAAGAAACAAGCTGTTTTACTTTCTCACATAAAAAAAAGGATACGAAGAGAATATTTTGCAATGGTAAAAGAAATAGAACGTGAGATTTTAATGAATCTTTACATTTTGAAAAATACATTTTTGGAATTATTGATTTGATTGATTGAATTCAAATTTCAATGCCACTCTGCAAAAATATGAATATGATGCCATCTAATAAAAATTTCAGACTTAAATGAAATAAAACTTATACTCCAACCTGGTAAATTTCTATTAAATTTGATAAGAAATTCATTCACAAGAGTTACATCGCTCTTTTTTTGTGATCAAATATGTATGACAACTTGAAAACTTTGAAACCTAAAGATATCAAACATTATGCATAATTTTAGCATCTAAATAGATTTTTATTAAATTTTAACGAAATCTATGAATAGGTATACTACCTGTTAATCAGAGTAATCACAGCCTGAAAATTTGAAAACTCCAACATGTATTAGATAAAAAAATAATATTCGATTCTGTAACTGAAATTGCAATTCTGTTGTTGTTGTTATTTATGGCTCTTGCCATGAACAAGCCCCTGCTGATACAGCAGCAGAATTAAGCCCAAAGGAGCACCTCTTGTTTGTGAAGTATCGCAATAAGGATCAAGAGTACGACTTAGCTACACTCTCACCACATTCGCTTGCTCAGCCCCTTTTTACAGGGCGGCACAGTCACATATTTCACAGATAGCAAACATAACATAACATAACGCCATCCTATGCTCCCGGTGCTTATAATGCTAAGTTATCAAACCAGTTGGATGAGCACAAGATGGGAGAAAAAAAAAAGAAAAAATGTGTAGGGGGAATTTGCACTTTTGAGGGATTTTTTAAGTTATAATTTTGGTTGATATCACAAGCGGAATTCTTGTCTCAACTATTGTAGGTCTTGAAGCAGTCTTGGTATTTATGAATATGGTTTACTAAGGAGTGGATTTTGCCGCGTGAAAGGGTATTTGATGCAACTCTCCTTTACCGTTCTTCTTCGAGACTTCTTCCTGGCTTTCTCATGTTCCATGAGAGAGTGAGTAGGCATTCTGTGGCATAGCGAATTGGAGATCCTATTTCCCCACAGCTACAGTAAGGAGAGTTGGCTAGATGGAATCTGTATAGTTATATCGGGAATGGGCCGTGTCCAGTAAAGAAAAGGACATTCGATCTAATCCAGTTGGCAGCGTAGAGAGAAACTTTTGGTATTATGTTACATGTGGAACGGCCTGTTTCGCCTTCTTCCCATTCCTTTTGACAGCTTGTCATCATATCAGTTTGGAGGTTGTTCTTCAAAAGAGATCTTGGAAGCTTCATTAAATTCCGAGAATCATTCGCATTAGCCGCTGTTTGGGCTAGTTTGTCCACCGTTTCATTCCCGTCATACCCTACATGCGCCTTGATCCATGAAATTTTAATATGAGGGTTTTCAAAAAGAAGGGAGAAGGTATCTCTTGCTAATTGGCTATTGTATTTTGGAGAACTTGAGGCTTGTATA
Organism: Argiope argentata; assembly: GCA_026289955.1. Taxonomy (NCBI): domain Eukaryota; kingdom Metazoa; phylum Arthropoda; class Arachnida; order Araneae; family Araneidae; genus Argiope; species Argiope argentata. Next base: position 1,692,801 of record JAOUZG010022297.1, read on the forward strand.
CTTGCTTTATTGTCGACATAAATAGTAAGTAGATCATATGAAGAAAGAGAGCTTGCGCAATTCACTTCTCTATTGAGAGCTAGGAGCTCAGCTTGGAAAATCGTGCTTTCTTTCAATAGGCTGATTGACCACTGGCGTATAGTGGCTGCATCTTGCATGACACAAAATGCAGCCCCAACTCCTGTTGAAGATTTTGACCCATTCGTATATATTCCGAGTCCAAAATTCTGAGACCCACCGCCTTCCAGCGAAATTTGATGGGCATGGAGATGTTTGGAGGGGTGTGACGTCCAGCCCGAAGTTCTGTATTTATACTCACATGAGTTGATATGTGACATATCATGAACGATTCCATGGAGTCTGTACACAGCACATGTACATAGAATCTGAACAGATGGCACACAGAAGAACAACCACGCCCGAAACCGGGACTCCCAGAACACGAAGAAGACACATTACCTCTGTACCAGAAAGCCGGCCCACTTCAATTCTACTCTTACAAATTTAGATCTCACATGACGAACAAAGTAGAATTCAAAATGTTGACTTTTTCAATCATTTTACAAAGCAGCATATGGCAGTTGTGTGCGGGACGTTAAAAATAAATATATGAACTTTCATTTGTATCCCGATCTTTTTCAAGGTCTCCATACTTTTGTTTAAACCTTATTCCAGCTATTAATTGCTAAAAAAGATCAACGGCCTCACGCTAGATTCAGTAAAAATGCTAAATCTACCCTAAAGATTGTTTTGTATTAACTATAATATATTAAGAAAAAAGTAGATGATGCACAAGTGATTTTAAAATATTATAAAGAAAAGTACACACTCTCGTTTGGGAAAAGAAAAATCTGAACATAATTAGCGTCTAAGATATTGCTCAAGGTCCACAATTTTCTTACTGGGGTGCGGTATTTTTTAGGGTTCAATAAATGACCCACATATCAGTTCATTAAGAAAATAATCACTTATCGGTGTAACACGCTTTGACACTAGTCTCTTGTTTACGTATTGCGCTTTTCATTTTGTTTTGAATCTATAAAGTTGTATGGAGATTTTAAATATAGATGATATTTTCACAGTTTAGGAAAAAACACGAACATGGTCTTGATATTTACCATCATATCCTTTATGTATTGAACAATTTTTTTTAAAAAAATCTCATAAGAGAACTCTATGGTCAAACCAATGAAAAATTAGCCAATTTGGAATCACGGATTAGCAACTAGATTATTTTTTTGAGCACATAGTTTCTCTTTTTTTTATCACGAAACAAAATTTACAAAGATACTTCAATGTAAAGAATTTAGTTTACTCGTAGATAAATTACACAGAAAGGATTTCGTTACTTTCTATACTAGGATATCCTCCTTTTATGCTGCTTATAGGAATTCTTGTTTTATAATGGATAATTTTACCTGCACCATACTTGCAGTCTTTAAGAAGCTAACAGGATTGTAGGAAGAAATCCTGCAATCCTGGTATTGGTAATCAGTATTTTTCTTCAATAATATCATACGCATAAAACCACAACTAACAGCGTCAAAAATCAACGATTAAAACGCCTTTTACTCATTTTCTATTTCTTTCAGGCTTTTTCAGGATTATATTCAAATGCCCCTCTGAAATTTAGATTGCAGATTATGATTAATTATATAAAGTGATGTTTTGCTGTAGTCTTAGTCTACTTATCTAATTAGTACTTTCGCCAAAGAATAGATTCTACAAATATTTAGCCAATGAAAACAATAAACGAGCACCATATCTTTTTATTGAATTTCACATGACATATTATAGAGAAATCAATCAATATATAGTTATAAGAATGAAGATGAAAAAATAAAATACAGTACTCCAGAATCTTTAAGTAAGTATCTGTAAAAATGAATTATGGGAAATTAAGTAAATTATTCGCTTCGTATATGGTCAAATAATAGGTAAACACATTCATAGCAGAAATATAGAGAAGAATGATTCTGTGAGTATTGGTGATCGGAAATCGCTGATCAAAAATTGAAATAGTTCAATGCTAACTCTATATCAAATTAATAATTCCTTTATTAAAGATTAATTTACTAAAAAACTTCGAATCATAAATTCATCTAAAAGAGATGAAAATCTTTGAAGCATATAAATTTATTTTAAAAATAAATATAAAAAAATATTTTATATGAAAGAAGACGATTTTGATTAATATATTATTCAGCAAAATTTCAATATAATACGTTGATTTGGTATTTTCTATTCAATTAAAAATGAAAATTCCACCATTTATCCACATTTTACAAATATTTTTATTTCAATAGATTTAATTTTTTAACTTTGAGCTTTACGTATATTAAAACTACATAGTTTTGCTTATATGTCCCATACTACTTCTACATACATCTATATTCCATACTGCAAGTCGTATGCTACTACTACAATGATTAAGGTATCTGTAAGTCTATGATGTTTAAATTGTTGGGAATTCGTATTTTGATTTATTGGTTTGGTTCATACGTTTTATTTTCATATCTTGAAACAGAGTGCTACATTAATATGAAATTTGTGAGTTTTTAAAATTATATTATAACTCCTAATAATATCTGAAATTTGGTGTAAAGAATAAAATATTTCATTTTAATATAATTTCCAGCCCTACCCCCACTGTATTTTCCACTTTAATTTGATCATTGAACTCTTCCTTTCTCTTGAAAAATATTGAACGGTCACAAACCCTCAATTTTCCACTGAAATGCTTGCATTTGAACTCTTCTCTCTCCGTAAAAATGGTGAAAGGTTACAACCCTCCCTAATTTATCATTCTAATGTCCACCTTAAGATTCCTCATTCTTCTTATAAATTATTAAATGGTCACAAATTCTCAATTTCTCATTTGAGTGTTCATTATGAGATTTTTTTATCTTAAAGGATTAAAAAGTCTAATTCAAATTCCCACTGAAAGATTATCCAATAATCTCCTTTCTACATTTATTGTTGTTGTTGTTGTGCTCCATTTTACAGTGGAAGGAGGGGTGCAGTAGCTTCTGAGAATATGGACCTATGAGCACCCGAGGGCAGAAATTTGACTTCAAGCTCACACATGTCACAAACCCTTTTCACGGGGCAGACTTCATTCGTGTATTTTTCATTCATTCACAGATCGTAACTTAGATCTGGAGCATAGAACGATTACTTTTGATCTAGTACCCTCAGTGGTATTACTTTTGACATGAAAGATTTTGTGACCACGACAGATTTAATTTATTCCAACCACCACACCCTCAGACCTTCCTACTTTTAAAATATTGTTATGACTTACTCTTAAATAAATCCTTCCGGATTACTTCGCACTTAAATACCTTTAAATCACACCTTTAAATCTCTCTCTCCTCTAAAAAATGCTAAGTGGTAACAAACACTTTCCCACTCGAATGCTCGCTATTAGATACTCCTCTCCTCTTAAAAATATTAAATGATAACAAACACTTAATTTCCCACTCGAATGCTCCTCATCAAATTCCTACCTGCTCTTAAATTGTTACAAACTCCCAATTTCCTTATTTAATGTCCGCCATCAATCTCTTATTTCTTAAAAATTATCGGAAAAATAAAAGTAACAAATGGACGAACGTATAAAAAATGTTTGTAATAATATTTAATTACCAATGGCAATAAAATAACTTTCTTCTCAATGGCAGGAATATTTCGATGAATCTCTATTACAAAACCATGAGCATCCGAATGTTTCTGAAACTCCATTTAAAAACTCCTGTTTTAAGAAATTATTGATTTGATTAGCGATTTCCTGACACCTTGTATATGTTATGAACCAAACGTTTAGATTTTAATCATTGTTATTATATGTATATTTATATTTAATATACATAAACAGCATATGTTTTATGTACACTATGTACATTACCATCTATGTAACTCATGACACTATGTGACTCTACATTATAACACAAAAACGTATCTAATATATTAACAAGAATATATATAATGTTTTAAATATTTTCAAATCAATGAAATACCACCTTAAACATTTAAATTCAAAATATAAAACAATATTTTGGCTGAAATATTTACATCAATATTTGGTTACAAAAAATATCTTTCCACTGTCGATAATTTTAACCGTGTAATGCGAATAATTTACAGTCCACAAATGAAACAACATTTTCCTTTAAAGTTCAAAATATATGTTCATCAGCACCATATAGAATATGTATATGTACATTGAACAACACTTGGGTTATATAGATATATTACATCATGACATTTAAGAATAGCAAACAAATGTTATTCTCTTTAATGAATAGCTCAAGCGCAAATATGCTCAAAGAATGAAAGAATTAATGCATAAAGAATTGCTTAAAGTATAAAGAGCATTCATTAAAGAACGAGACAGCATATTTGAAATATTTATTATTTATTATATGCATTCCATGCATGCAAGATTATGGAAATATTTTCCTTTTACTGATACCAAATGGACAATTGCCTTCCCGTGAGCTAATGAAACTATTACGAACTATCTTAATCCTATGAATATGCAACTGAAAACGTTATTTTCTCGAAGCTCGAATTATTCGTTTCGCAAAACATGGCAAAATCGCAAGATGAAAGATCTGGACTGCATAGGTAATAGAAATATAATTTCAAGTGCTTCACACGAGAAAGCTTGATCATGGGATATGATTCAGATATATTTACCACAAAGTTTCGCAATATTATGTGCCATTGTGACAAATATTCTCCTTTTCTCTGTTCATATTCAGTATTCGCATTGTATCTCTTAGTTAATAGTTCTGTGGGAGCATAACGACAAACTTAAACACTGTATCCAGTTGATTGTAGCGCTTCTGATTACCACAAGAGATTATGCATGTTATTTGATATCCCAAATCTGGGAGAATCGCTATCTTGATAGCATTCATTAGTCATGTCATACTGCGGCTATGATTATCCGATACATTGGGGATTCATATCATTTTCTTGCTATTTACTGAACACTGCTTAGTTTCTGTTTTATGGTAATTGCAAAATATATACTGTAAGCTGACCTTTCATTAATATAACAACAAATTAAGCAACAAACATATACTTTAAGAAAAACA
>JAOUZG010022297.1:1710605-1721872 GCA_026289955.1 Argiope argentata
TATATATATATATATATATATATATATATATGTATATATCTATCTATCTATCTATCTATCTATCTATCTATCTATCTATCTATCTATCTATCTATCTATCTATATATATATATATATATATATATATATATATATAAAGAGATACGAAAGGTTCAATAACAGAGACATTAATTTACTCCTTGGGAAATATGTACATTTCAAACTCAGATATAAACATCACTTTGTCACGTTTTTATGAATGCGTTCAATTATCTTTGAAAGAATTTTATTTAAAATTATGAACAAGAAATGACATATATAGTATTTCTTTTTCTTCAGAAAGGGTTGGAACTTACTAACATGGACCTATAATGTATATTTTTTCATGTCAGAACATGATGTTGTTTTGGGGATGAGGTATTTTTCGTCAAAATAAAAATTTTAATCTGCACGAGTCTCTCGAAAAATCAGCCTTTAATAACACGTTGCCTTTAAATTTACAAAAACTAAGATAATAAAATAATAATTTAATAACCACTGTAAATAATACCTAGAAAAATTTCATTTTGAGCACGTGATTATATTACATGAAATGTGAGACAGAGTGTTTTTGGATCGTTGGCAATACTAAAGTGACTCATTCGACGAAACGATTAAAATGAATAAAAATATAATTGTACTTTCACGAGCACGCGGTGCTTGGTCATTCAATAAATGATGTTCTGACACGATACATTGAAATATGCAAAGCAGATTTCATTTTAATCTTTTTATTGTATAATATTCAAAAGCAAAATTGTGCTCTACTTAACTACTGTTGCAGAAACATTATATAGAATAACTATAGTCTTATTAAATTATGTTAATTTAAAAAAACTCAAAATTTTATAAAAATAATTAAAATAGAAGTGTTAATTTGTTGTTAATTTAAAGTATCGATTATATTTACTTTAATATTTCCACAACTCAGATTAAATGTTTATCATGCAAAATAAGAATTTACTCTTTCAACCAATGATTTTCTAAAAATAAAATAATACCATAAACAATGCATGTCACCATAATCGAAACATGTTAGGCATAAAATTAATCTTTGTATATTAATCATTTCTTCTCAGATATATTCATTTCAATAAAGAGAGTGAAATATGAGTTCTTACTTCTTAATAGATATTTTGAGAGAGAAAAGCCAATTTAATTGATTTTTTCATCGATCTTGATTTAATATTACGAGACACGTCTAAAAATGATTCCCATGCAATTTCAAAGACTGTATATTAAGACTGCCACAAATCAATGAGGCAATCTTCATTAATCAGGATTGCTTGGTATGAATAAAACCAAAAGCAAGAAAAGCTTTAAAATGGCAGAAATATTACTCACTACTAAGTTCTTGGATTCAACGCATTCGAGATCAGCTTCTTCCCCGTCCAAAAGTATTGAGACAGTCGTATTCCCAGAAGCAATGTCTGTAAAGAGAAAAAAAGAGTTCTATAGTGTATTGAAATTAAATTTTTGAAAATCCATCGTTATAAGTATGCACAATTTTTAGAAGCCTTTATATGCAGTTGGTTCTAAATTAGGTGATTTCATATTAGTAGCACTATAAACAGTGTAGTTGCTCTTATTACAAGATACCTTCAAGTTAATAAAGAATATATTTTTTGTATTTTAAAAGGTCCTTTTCAAATGAAATTTCAAATATTTGACTGTAATGATTATTTTACTTTAAAAATCATTTTACAAGTAACTCAATGATGTTCAGGTGGGTAAAGTTAAAATAAATATATCTGCTTGTTTTTGACAAAAAAATTTGAGTGGGAGTTTTATTTCTGTATTTTTGCACGGATACTCTAAAGCTGTTCAATTTTTTTGTGTTTAGTCATCATACATTTGAGCAAGAATATTATATCCATTTTTCTGAAGGTTTTATAATCATTAAAAACAAGGGTTATTCTTAAGAAAGCTAACAATCAAAAATTAAGAAATCACAATGTTCGACCATCTTACAATGAATAAGATTGTGCAATCTATCGTATATCTGAAAAGCTTTGGTGAATGAATTCCTTTGCAAGACTTGGTGGTAAGATCTGATTTCGCCCGCCTTAGGTTTTCAGGTTCAATACCCGATTTCACCGAAGAGATAAAAAGGTCATGTAAGGGTGTCAGTTGTGCGTTAAATCCGTCTGGGCTAAACATAATCGAACTGGTGTGGAGATGCTCAGGTGTCGTCCTTGTCATCTGATTGCAATTCAAAATTACTAAAACTGTCCCCAAATACCAAAATTGTGCTGGTAATGCTTTACAACGGGACGTTAATATAACTAAAACTTAACTTATAGGAGACATTAATACTATCTTTTCTACTGCTGGTGGAATTGATGCTGTAGTAATATATTTCTTACTTTTTTCCTAAATCAAACATATATTGTGCAATATTATTTGGTACTAAACAATATTGTTGAATATTTAATAATAACATAATATCGCACAATATTGACACAATACCCTGCAACCGGGTATCCCTACCGGGCCTTACAATTTCCTTCATTTACAGTATAAACAGGCGGTTAGAGTTTCAAAAACAGCTAAGACCTACTCTTGGTAATACGTGGCTCTAGTTGAAACTAGAGAAGCACCCTTGGCTTAAACTCGCCGACTATATCAGCGAGCTTGTCCATGGCAAGTGCCATTAGAAATAACAACAACAATATAATTTAGTGGATTGAAATTATTGTACCATCCAGAATTTTGGAAACTTAAAAAAAATATACAATAGTTATAAATCTCAACAAAATTTACATATAAAACCAAGAGAATGCCTACCTTTTAAGTTCTTAGAAATCCCCATAAATTTGCTGTATTATCATCTTTGCTTATCAGTTGTTGTTGTTACTCATGGCCCTTGCCTATGGACAAGCTCCCTGCTGACACTGCAGCAGATTTAAGCCGAAAGGAGCGTCTTTTGTTTTTGAAGTAGCGTCAACTAGGGTCAAGAGTACGACTTAGCTAAACACTCATCAGATTTGCTTACACAACCCCGTTTCACAGGGGGCACAAACACACATCTTACAGATAGCGCACAGACGAATAACCATGCCCAAACCTGGACTCGAACCCGGGACTCTTAGAACACCAGAAATACGCTCTACCTCTGTGTCAGAAAGCCGGCTTGCTTATCACTACAATAAGAGATGAACTTCTCTTCTCCTATTATTACATACTTTGAAATTGTGACGGGTTTTGCTTATTTGCAAGCAATAATTCAGGTGTTAATTTGTTTTGCAAATGCGCTCATGAGAATATTTTAATAATAGAATGATGAATTAAACCAAGAGGTTTCGTCTTTGCTATTATTTGAAATTTCGAATCCTTTCTCAGCAGTCAATTCTTTATTAAACGTTAATCAAAGATATAGATCAATATTTGGTAAAGTAACAGTTATCCAAAGCACTTGGATCGCAAACTTAGTAAAGCTTAGTTATATTAAGGTTCAATGACGAAAACAGCAGAAGAGCTCTTAAGGGAAGGATAACATAATTTTGAATCTTAATTAAATGACAAGAATCACCTGAACCGGTTCCACAGTCCTTAAATTATCGAGAGGTCGTTTGATTCTCAATATTAGATTTCATTTACATCAGACCGGATACGCAGAGAATCTTTTGATGGAACTAGAAGCCTCTTATCCCTGAAGTGCTTCAATCCATTTATATGAGCTTTATTAGTGATCCGAAATTAGGTTTTGAGATATCTGAATATGCTTAGTTCAAAAGTTTCCAATATTTCTTAAAATGATTTCTACATTTTATCAGTTTTGAGATTTTACCATAAGTGCAACACATGGCATTCATTTACATTTGCAGAGTATTTTCAAATATTTTATAGAAACAATTTACAAAATATAATTGGAAAATAGTTTGTTATTATGCTCTTTCATGTTAGAATCATGCTGTTTTGTAAATAAAATTATTTTGGAGATTATGTGATTAATCTGCAATTTGACGTGCCAAAATATAATTTCATAAATCCGTCTGTTGAAAATTAACTCAATTATATTTGGTAAATTCATCATTCAATGGATATGAATGAATAATTTCCCTTCTAGCGTATTTAAACAGTATTTCTAAAGATGAAATAATTTTCATGTTTTTAATTAGCTAAAAATAATAGTTTAATTAATTACCACAAGACTAAATGAACCGTTCTTATACTTTAGTATCGTATCTACGTTAAGTGAAATAGTATTTGTTCTATAATTAACATCATGAATAAGTAGATGAGAGTTGCCATATTTGTAAACTGATTGAGAACTTCCTGATAGGTAAAACCCAATGTAAAAGGTAAACTGAATGTAACATAACGTAAAAAAAACCCGAATGTGTTTGAAATCGTCAAAAAATAGTTACAACAGAATTTTAATTAATCCTAATTTTATGCAATCCTATTCTTCCTTTTGGAGTTAAAAACATATTTCAAACTATGCCTTTATGAGATAAGACCAATAACTTAAAATAGCGGAAAACGAGAAAATAATAATCTACAAAATGGAACAATTGGAGAAATATAATATTATCAGTAGTTTTAATATTAAATAATAAACTACAGATGAAAAAATTGTGAGAAATATTGTTTTTAGCCTTGTAAGAATACACATATACAAAAAAGCTTGAAATTAAAATGATATAAATTTTTTTTTACTAATTTAAATTCTATCTTGGAATTAATGCATCGGTTTTGAATTTCCCGCTCTTTTCTGCCCATGGGCATTTAAAATATCTTACTCGAATCTTCACCACTTAACTGCGGAACTAAATTTTAGTCTTACGTAATTTTTTAAGAATCGGATAAAGAGAATATTACTAATTTTAATCTGTAACTCTTGATGGGAATTAAAATGACTCCACTTTATTCATTAGCTCTGATTAACACTTGGTATTTTGTCCTTGAATGCAATACTTTCCTCAAAATTTTCAAAATGTTGTTTTAAATGTAGGTAGGCTAGTCTAAAGGTGGTTTCACACAAAGCCAACGCAATCGTTGTCCCTATGTTGTCTCTAAGCTGTCCTCGTATGATGGTGGTGTCAGTAACTGCCGAAACAACGACGTAGAGACAACGGCAAAAGATTGTCCCGTTGGGACATTGTGATCATGTGATTTTTCCAGAAGTAGGTGTGATCTTCTATCATGCGCAGTAATTGGCCTCGTGTGAACCCGATTTAAGTATGAACACATGCATATAACCGAGTTATACTTTTTCAAGTTTTTTGTTGTTAATTGATTTGGTTACTAAAACCACTTCTCTAAAACTATTTTTAATTTGAATAATGCATAAAATAAATAAATGTTTTCAATATAAGATTCTAAAATATGGCAATCTCACTTTTAGTTTCTTAAATTCTAATATTTAGTATTAATAGTGTAATTCATTAATATCTAAACGAAGTAAATAGGAATTAAAAGTTTGTTTTAGTTTTTCTTATAATATTTTTAATATTTTTGATAACTATATGATTTCTAGAATGCATTGTGTTTCCAAAATAAATTCCAATGCAGTTTATAATAGTAAAAAGTGGAAAATAACAATTAAGTAGTTTTGACTCTATGTCTCTGTCAAGGCGAAGAAATTCATGTATCCAGTTAAAGTTGATAAGAATATCTTTATTGTAACTTATGCACCAAACAAAAAAGTTTTGTCTAATCTTGTATAAATCTTTCGTGTTAATTGAAATTCTTTTAATCTTTTGCAGTTCTCTCATTTTAGTATCAGTTAAACACACCCCAGAACCAGCGCAACAGAAAGGATAAAAACCACTCCCCCTAATTAAGGTCAAATCCGATAAAGAGGCCGTGATCAAGGAGATAAGCTCCGTCTTCCGATCCCCGCTAATTCTGTCCTGGATGGTAAGCAAACGATAGACTGTGTTCCAAAAGATGTTGGGAATAAATTACTCAAGGACATTCTAATCCTCTTGCGATAGGTGGAAGAGGAAAACTACATATTGTAAATGTCTGCTTGTGTGTCAAGATAAAAATTGTATTCAAACCTTTATAAACAAAATTAAGTAATTCGATTCAAAATCCAAACCGTTTTACTTGGTATACATTTTTTTACTAAGGAAAGACAAGAAATATGGTTTCAAAACTGTAGAATCTTTTTAATAATAATATTTTTTTTTGAAAAATATATTCTCATCCTAAGTTATTTCAGTCAGATTCAGTATTTAAGATTCGGTGATGATAGAATTTTCTTAAGGATAATTTTTTTTTCTAATAAGGTGCTTAATAAACAGCAATGACCCAATTTAAAAGGTGAATATTTTATTTATTTCCTTGTTTCTTTATAATAATCTTTATAATAATACCTTTATAGCTATTCACTTGAAATAACTCTGATTTTTTTAAATTATCAGCTAATTGTCGAATGACCATTCAAGATTTGGCGATTTAAAAAGGAATTTTAAATCGCCAAACAAATAAACCAAATGAAACGCACACAATTGCAGAGAATTAGAATTTTTTTCAAAATAAGTAATGCAGAGAATTAGAAATTTTTGCAAACAATAAAAAAATGAATAATTTTTTTAAAGAATTTAACAAGAATACCAAAATAATATTTTGACTCTTACATTTAAAAAAAGTGTTTTCGAAAAAAAAAAGAAAAGAAAACAAGCGTGTTTTGTATCTTTTCCTTTTATTTATCAATTTTTACTTAATTTTATTAGCAGTGCATAAAAAAGGGGGGAAAATAAAGAACGAATATTTAACAAATAAAATCGCTAGTCATTCGTTGAAAGAAAATAATCACTATAGCAAAAATATTGCTTAGTTTAATTCAAAATTAAATGTTTTTATTATACAGCAAGCATATTGGTTCAAAATTAACAAAAAATTAAATTTAGTAATTAATTAATTCTTATTAAGTACCAAAAAAAATTAATTTCGATGGGATTAATATTAGCAACTTTAATAGCTTCAAAATTAAAACAAAAAAATTCTATTTATCATTAAAATAGTTAAATCATTTAATAAATATTAAATTATTTAAAAATTAAAATTGAAGCAAACTCGAATTAATAAAATAACTACACAGAAAAAAGAAAAGGGATTTTGGAGATTTGAACATCGCAAAGCCACAAACGAAAGAAATATTTTCTTATATATACATAATATTAGACGTCTCCATCCAGTACAAAAATGCATAGAATTAGAGTAACAAAAAGAAAAAACAATTTAGCTTTGCTTTCTGTCTCGCTGTTCACAAAATCGCGAAAATTTAGATAAATACAAAAGCACACCATTAATAATCTTCAACAGAAATATCCAGAACTGGCTCTAACATTATCAGTCCTTTAATAAGAAATGCATCTATGGCAAGAAGATTCTTCAACTGTTAACGTTTCCGTTGGTATAATAATATTGATAATTCAAATAAAAAGTGGTTGGTATAAAGTATATCCTAAAGTCAGACTTGATAACAATTTCTGCGCCTTATTAAGAAAAACAAGTATAAAAAAGATTAAAAGGAAATCAGCTTTGCATATTTCAATCTATCATGTCAGAACACAATTTTTTTAACGGCCAAGCACCACGTGCTCGTGCAAGTTGAATTCTATTTTTATTCATTTTAATGATTTTATTAAATTAGAAGCTAGTAAATTAGTTACTTTTACAAAAGATCAGAAAACTTTGTCTCGCCTTTATTGTTTCAAAAAAATATCACATTTCCTATTAATTTCATTTCATATAATCACGTGCTCAAAGTGACATTTATCTAGGTTTGTTTGCTATGGTAACTTATTTTTTTAAATAAGAGCTTTTGTAAAGGCAATGGCAATGCGTTATTAAGTAATTAAAGCTGATTTCATATTTTTAAATCAGCTGATTATTAAAAGCTGATTTTTTGAGATGCTCGTGCAGACAATAAAATTTTTATTTTTCGCCTACGGATTTTTGTAGGTGCTAAAAACCTCATCCCAAAAATCACATCATTTTCTAATATAATAAAAATAGCTACAATTGTTTTTCTTATGAAAATAAAATAAACAAGTATAAATATTGATTGTTATCATGTATTTTCTAACTTTGGATTTGTTAAATAATTTTAATAAGAAATCTGAAAAAGCAACATTTTTTTGTCATCTTATAGAATTTATAATATTTGGAACAAGTCTAGCTATGTTATAAAAGTGAATGGATAGGGATATATAAACCCAGGTCATAATACTATTATTTTTTTATACTTTTCTCAATTTTCCACTTGATTTTAAAGGGAAAAATTATATTTAATTTAAAATATTTTAAATTCAGTTACTTTTTTTTTCAATTATTCATTTATCATAATTTTCTTTATTCCTTTGGCATTCTTTGAGAAAAAGTTTTTAGGGTTGTAGTCTCCAGTGCTTTCTATCACTTTTTTCCCTTTGTAAGTAACGATATTATTTATGGCATAAAACATTGTGATCCATCAGAAAAGACGTTCTTTTTTGAATATTTTAAAATTTTATGCATGAATACCTAAAATATACTTTTTATAAGTGGTAAGATAATGAAGATATCAAAATAATTATTATAAAAAAGTTCATGATTTGTGCAGTAACAAACGTGATATTAAAAATTTTGCAATTAAAACTTATCAAATTAGTTTCCTTGAAAATCTTTAATACATTATAGAATTTATGAATATGTGACTGAAATACTTTTGATATTTTAATGAACAGAAGCTTTAATATTTATAAAAAACTCAAACTGCTTTCATAATTTTAAATACATTATCTATTAGGATTATTATTAATCTATAAGGAAGAATATTGAATAATGCTAATAAAATTCGAAAAAGAATAAAGACAGGAGAAAATCAATAAAAAATGTATAACAAATTTTGGAAAAAAAAGTTGTTAGTGAATTTTATTAATTAACTAAGTAAGAAGCGAGGTTTCAGAGACGTGTTGACTTAAAAAAACATTCAGCTTTATAGGAGCAAAGGATTTTCTCTCTCCTATATTAATTATTTTTTGGAAAAAAATTATAGTCATTTCTTTTTGTTAAAAATTATCAACCAAATTAGAATTTCTGATTAATAGTTTTCTGCAATATTTTTTATCAGATGCAGTTTTCCTATTACTTATGCACTCCTATTACTTATACTTTATACTTTTATTTTTACAAACAAAATAAAATAAATACTTTGATAATAAGTTAAATTTTTCTTGCATTAAAAATATAATGTTTCTATCTACCTTTGGACGACCAAATGCTACACCTGGAATAATGTTATCTACAATTTTAAATTGAAAATTTAGTTTTGTTAGTTTCTTAATAGCCGGCAAAGTATTTTATGTTTCAAAGTCTAATAGTCATATAATTCCTACAATTATAAATTTCATCCTACACTTTATTGATTGTACTGTGTACTATATATCAAGAGGTATGAAACGATTCCAATAAATGCAAAACCTATTTTTTTCTGAAACCAAATAAGTTATTTTCAAAAAATATAATTTCAAAAAATTGAATCCTCTAGCACTGCAGTCTTATTCCTACCACAAAGAATTTTGTATTTGTTGCAATAATTCAAAAAATTATTCAATAAAAATTTCTCTGATTCCTCTTAACATTCTATTAATATAATATATAATTTCATGATGAAATATATAATTTTTTATGCTATTTTAATAAATAACTTTACTTCTGAAGACAAATGGAAAATCTAATTTTCGTTTAGTACTTCAACCGTAAGGATTATATTCATAATTTCTCATTTCTCATTCTTCGGCAATCGTACTGACCAAGTCACAAAGCTTTAAACATTATTATTTTAAAAGAAACAACAATATCTTAGTTTAGGTCAGACAGCTTTTGTACAACTATTGACGTATTTTATTAAATCGGTTGATAGAGAAAGCTAAAATTGCAGATTTTTATAAAAAATGATATTTAGTTATACCTTAAACAGATTGAGTCTCAAAACAGTGGTATATTTTCCGTTTAAAATGTGTTTAAAATACTTCATTCAAAATAACTCTCAGGACAGAAGGATCTGAATAGAAATTTAAAATTGGTAATTCCTCAGAACGCTTCTTGAATTCAAACTTTATAAAATATAATTATTTACTTTATATAGAACATTTATTAACCGTTCGATGCCAACTCTATTTCATAAAATATGAAAAGTATTTTTGTTTAAAAAAAAGTATTTTAAAAAATGAGCAAATGGAAAAACTACATCTCCTCCCTACATTTCCCGGATAATGAAGTAGGAGATGTTCTCCGCCAACATCTCCTACTTCAGTATCCTGCCCTGTGAGGACATTTGATCTAAAAGGATTGATTAAACGTAAATCAGCTTCACTTACATGGTGAGTCTTTTGTGAAATTAGTTTGTTGTTGTTGTGTCAAATGGCACTTGTCATGGAAAAGCCCGCTGCTGAGGCCAGCAGCAGATTTAAGCCGAAAGAAGCGTCTCTTGTATTTGAGTAGCGCCAACTAGGGCCAAGAGTACGACTTTGCTACACACTCACCACATTCGCTTGCACAACCCCTTTTGACAGGGGGGCACATTCACACATCTCACAGATAGCACACAGAATAACAACCATGTCCGAACCGGGACTCGAACCCGGGACTCCCAGAACACGAGGAAGACGCGCTACCTCTGTGCCAGCAAGCCAAATTGGTTTATATAACCAGTATTAGGGTATAAAAGTTTATTAAATATATTTTTATTTCTAGATATTGATTACAACGTTTAAAAAAATTATGTTCATCTTCTTATTTCTATTCTATAATGTGAGAACATTATGTTGTTTTGGTCTGATGTTTTTGAAATCCTAAAATGCATGGACAGCAAATTGGCGATTTCACGCTTTTGAGGCATCCATTTTTCTTTTTAGGGTTATTAGAAAATGACGGAGAAAGGTATTACATTTTAGGATTCATCGCCAAAAAATAATTCAAAAATAGAGATTTATTTTGTGATTCAAAAGTTAATGGCAACATAGTTACATTTTTTTGTTGCTGTTAAGATGTTTTCATCATGTGATAACTTGATGTTTTATTGGTTTTAAGTCTTATAAGTCAAAAAAATAAATGGGCAAAAAATTGGCGATTTATTGTTTCTGGAGCAATCATCTTCGCTCTTAGAGTTATTAAAAAATGGTAAAAATCGTTTTCAAATTTGGTGACATCACCAACAAACAGTTACGACTTCATACGAATCTTTGCCACGTTTTCGATATATCGACAACAAGCCTATTCTAATAGTTCAATAATTGAACACTGCAGAAATA
>JAOUZG010022297.1:1741872-1771575 GCA_026289955.1 Argiope argentata
AAAAAAAATATACAATTCTTTTAAGTCGAATTTCTTTGAAAAGTTAATCTACATCTCTGAACCATTATGTAGGCGTTTTTAGCAATTAAATTTGAAAAATAAATACATAAAACGTCAAATGAAATCGAGTTACATTTGACATCGGACCACAAAGGGTTAAATTATTTTGGATTGATGTAGTTTTTGAATGCTGCATCTTTTTAGAATACTTCTCTTACAAATTGGAAAACAGATGGAAATGAATCCTCATATTAACCCTTCACATTTGAAAAGATCCTCTGAGACACGATTCAAGATGATTTAATTTGATGTTTGCAATTATTTAAAAAAATTGACTGTAAATTAAATGTAAAAAAGATGTAGAGAGATTTTTTGATGAAATTCAACTTAAAATAATTGTACATTTTTAGAGCAATAAAGAAATCCTTGTATTAAAAAAATATGTATAATATTACTTTTCCATATGAAAAATGTTAACTTGTGGTACTTAAGTGTTAGGCCATATCATTTTCACCCAATCAAAAAACGGTCGCCAATAGATCTCATAAGCGCCAAAATTGGTTTGTCACGTATTCAGAAGCATTAAAGAATTGTGACTACTGAAATGAAATTTGGAGTAGTTGGAGAATCGACGGTCTAATACGCAAGTACGTAACTTTTTTGTAATGTAAATCATAGATTTATTTAATTAATGATTGAATAAATTAAATTTAATGTGTTTTATGAGCTTTTAAGCAAATGATGGGTAAAGAAACACTTAGACTCTACATTCATTGGCTCATTTCGCTGATAAACCCTATCAACAATAACATTGCATTCAAGTCCAAACAACTGTGAGAGAGTACTTTAAGAAATTTTTACTTAGCGAATTACCATTTTTTGAACGGTAGCTATTTATATTGATAAATTTCCTTGGTGTCAAAAGGACACCAGCGGACATTTCTCTAATTAACATTTCTCTTTATTAGCATAGAAACGCAAAAATATTCTGTGCAATCACCAGCAGCAAGTAATATAAATAAGAATTTTTTAAAATCAATTCCTACTTAGGTTAACAAAGAATTTTTTTTTATTTTTGTTACTTTTTATTGAATATTTACAATTATTCTATATGCGTATATAAATATGACACAATCACAATATTTATTTAGAGGCAAAAAATGCGAATTTCTTGGCAATTTAAATTTGCCATTCTATATATGGCGTTCGAACTCGCAGCCCAAGAGATCCAATCAAATGCCATGCCAACCAGACTATCCTGAACTAACGTTTACAATTACTATAAATAATGGATCAAAAATTATACTAGCGTGGAATTTTAAACGCCTATTGAGGATTCGAAGCCAATTGTGACAACGCAAAATCTGTCATTTTTTTTTCACCATTTAGGAAACGATATACAGATAAGAAATTTCTAATGCTCTTTATTCTGTATTATTTTAATTATAAAGTACTTGAAAATGAATCGAAGAAATCTATTCATTAACAATCCTTAATTTTAAACGAATCAAACATTATGAAAATAAACTATCGTTTAAAATAATAAACTGAAAACATGTTAAGACTAACCTCGTTAGTGTGCGAAAAAAAAAAACGTATTCATTAATTATTTGGTTGCGGGGAAGAATTTTGGTGGGGAAGTTAGTTTTGAATTAACTAATAAAAAATTAATGAATTAATACTTAAAAAAACTTTATTAACATCCAGTGTCATCCACTAAGAGTTAAGAAATAATCTTGAACTTGATTGGGTGAACAAAAAAAAATATTTTATTAACGATTAAAAATTTGAATATTTATATATATATATAGGGAGAATGTGAGCTAATAGTAGAAATTGAAAAAATGATTAAAAGTTTTTAAATTTTTCGAATTCCCTACTAAATTGTGAAAAGGAGAACATACTAAACTGGCTCCGGTGTCCATTCGACACCAACGGACGCTCTAGTGAGAAAAATTCATTTGAAGAAATTTCAAAAAAGTGAAAGATTTCAATAACTAAATGCTAACAAAGTTTAAACAATTAGAAAAAAGGGAAGACCTTTGCGACAACATAGAAATTGGTTTATTGTGTTTAATGAACCAAATCTAAAATGGTATGCATCTGTAGGAATTAATTTTTTTTAAAAAAAATTAATTAATTTTCTTCTACAAGGTACTAAGTTCATAAAAAAGAAAACGATTTATATCACATTTTTGTTTTATTATTCTCCAATTTCTGAAATTAAACCATAAATTTTTTTTGTAGATATTTTTTATATGTAAACAAAATTAATTAAGTTTAACTATTAGAAATGACAAATTAATAAGAAGATGCGAATTCTAAAATAAATCCTTCGAAATGCTTTACAGTAAAATGTAGCTTGGCATTTCCAAGACATTAATTTCCAAAATAATTCAACCATTTTCATTAAATTGTGACTTGTCCAATTCTATGTAATTAAATTGAATTGAGATTGCATTAGGATTAAACAATTAAAATTAATTGTCTTTATTGAGAATGCAAAATTATTTTCCGAAATACAATAATTAATTTGGCATTTTGTATTCCACTTTTGACTTTAATTGTAACAGAAATTGTTATTTAGTCTCGAAATTTAAATTGCTCTTTCGGATTATTTGATAATATCTTATTTCAACGATGGCATTTATATTCATAATAAATTAAGAAATCTGAAGGAATTTAAAATGTTTTTAACGAGTTCCAATTATTTAATTTTTTTTATAATTGTTTATTCTTCTAGATAGTTATTTCGTATATCAATAAACTTGAAGTGATTATTTATGATAAAAGATTTTGGAAAAACATTTTGACTCATTTTAAATTATGTTGCATAGTTTTAATCGAATGCATTTTCATAACAGTTTAATTTTAATTTTAAAATCCAGAAATAGAAAATTAACATTTGGAAAATTGTTAAATTGTAAAAAATTTATGTCAGTAGAAAATTTTTGTAAATATTTCTATGAAATTAACTTTTAACATGTATGTATCTTGTTTTAATTTGTTAATAAATATTGGTATCTTTTATCCTCGTCTTAATAATTTGTTAATAATGTTAAATTTGTTTTAAATATAACTAATGTTTCTTCTAACATTTTACATGATAAAATCTAGAAAAATAACTCAAGAATCAGTTCTAATTTTGTAATAACTCACAAATCTAATATGTTAAATGTTTGTTTGTTTAAAAGCAACATAACTCAATTTGTTTCAACGTATTGTTACTTAGTTAAATTTTAAATTATAAATTTTTTATCTAAATAATATTAAAGAAAGGATGAGCTTTTATTTTTATTCGATGTTCTTGTAAACGAAGAAACTGGATCTGTAAACAAGAGAAAATTTATAGACTTCATATTAAAAATCGATCCTTATACTGCTGTTTATCTATTCTTCCTTTCCTTTTACTTTAATCCCTTTCCTTTTTCTTCCATTCTTCTAATATAGCATCGATTCCTCTCGTTACTTAAGGATGCTATGAAAAGCTTCAGTAAAGTCCAACCCGCCCGACGGCACACATAAACAAAAAAAAAAAAAAAAAAAAAAGAATGACCGGACTTCCTCAACAGCAATAATGGTGGAAACTGTGGTTAAGTCCTAAAATCTATCACCGGTAGTGGTAAAACCCTTCCCGTAGGAAATGCGTGAAATCATCGATGGAAAGAGTCAGATCTCCTACTATTTGTTTACCCTTCAGGGTAACGAGATCCAACCACCATATCGGAAGCATATCAAACTCATTTAGAGGTCCTACAGAGGGTTAAAGTTTGAATAAATAATGAAATGTTCTAGAGAATAAACTGACTGCATTCGTAGGTTTGGTGATGAGATATACTATTTCCAAGGAGCCTATGCCCAAATTCTTTGGGAATAAAATAACTTTATAGAAACGGAATTTTATAATGAAATTTTCAAAAAAGACATTGGAGCCTATAATAAAATATTATCAAAACGAAATTTAAAGCTATAATCTTGGCTAATTTTAAAATTCCATTGCATATAAAAA
Organism: Argiope argentata; assembly: GCA_026289955.1. Lineage (NCBI taxonomy): Eukaryota > Metazoa > Arthropoda > Arachnida > Araneae > Araneidae > Argiope > Argiope argentata. The sequence continues at coordinate 1,745,882 of JAOUZG010022297.1, forward strand.
GGATAGAATCATTATTTCATTGCAGTGACTGATTGTAATTATTTCTCACTCATATATATCAGCTATATACTCAAAAGCTGTTTTTCTTTCATAGAGGAAGCGCATTGTCCTCGTGATCTAGGAGTTCTATGTTTGAATCCCGGTCAGAGCAATATTGTTCATCTGCGTTCTATCTGTGAGATTTAGAATGTGCCCACCCCTATAAAAAGGGGCTATGCAAGCGAATATGATAAGTGTGTGTCATCTTCATATGAGCTAGAAGTCAGACTTCTGCTCTCGGGTGCTTATAGTCCATACCCTCAGAAGCTACTGCACCCCTCCTTCCGTTGTAAAGCGGACCCGATATATTCATCAGCATCATATGCTCAAAGCACCAGTGTCAAGGCTTTATTAAACTGAGCTATTTGAAATTATTTTTGGCTAACAGGGTCAAATTCAGGATTTACTATAACGTCCTCCTATAAAATAGGTTGTTATATGTCCTAATTATCAAGGCTTCAAAGATATTTATAGAAGCTTGCATTTTAAAATTGTTATTGTCACGTAGGTACCTTCGAGTGAAACTCAATGACAAACAAGAATAAAGCTAAACAAATTTATTAACTCAACTCAATGAGCGAAGTGCTAATACAAGGTCAGCACAACTTTGAAAGCCATTACTGAGCGATCTTTGGCTTTTACACCAACAGGGAAAGTTCCAGAATAATTTTCTGGAAACAATTCTGGGCCCCGGTAGCCTGGTAGTAAGGTCTTGGCCCATGACCCATAAGGTTTCGGGTTCGGCATCAGATTCCACCACAGAACTGTTGTGTAAAGGTGTATGTGTAACATTTAATCCATCAGGGCCAATCATCCTTCTGCTGGTGTAGTGTGGAGAGGAGGGTGCCAGCTCAGATATCGTCCTCGTCATCTGACTGCAGTTCAAAATTAAGAGGTCCGTTCCTAAATAGTCATAGAGTTGCTCAACAATGGGACGTTAATATAACTAAACTGGTGACAAAAAGAAAAATCCAGAGCCCTTATCTGGTAAATTAAAGTAAGGTCTAGAATATTCTGAAACACGAAAGGAAAGAGAGCATAAATTAACCCTTTGTACTCCGAAAAATAATTAAATGCAAAATTATTCATCTAATACAAATATTTGTTTATTGCAATAAAAAATAAATATAAATATTTCTTTCAAGTCGCACGTCTTTGAAAAATTAACCAACTTCTCTTAATCATTATGCAGCCATTTTTAAAAATTAAATTTGAAAAATAAATAAATAAAACGTCTAACCGATGCACAATCTTGAATTGTGAGTCAGAGGCATCATTGGATTACCAGTGGTTAAGGAGTTAAATAAATATTTAAATCGTATTCTCGCTAAGGGGATTCAAACTCGCGAACTCTTGATTACGAGAGCAGTTTGAAAACTATTCGTCCATAGAGTCGTCCACTTCTTCTCAAATCGGCAATATTGTTTGCTCGAAATGGAAATAAAAGAGAAATACTTAGAGTCTTTCAGATTGCCGTTTATTAAACGTATCAACACCGAAACATATAAAAATTACCGAGCTTATGCAAAGCTCATATTGAGAGATTTCAATTTTTTTAAATGTAAATTTCTACATTTGCAGTTATCCTCTTATTTTCAAATTCTAGCTGCAGAGAGAAATTTTTTTTAAAAAAAACGAAAGATTGCATTAAAACTAATGAGAAATGAACGAACTGGACCAAGGTAGATTTTCAATATTAATGTCAGCAGCTTCTGGGCGTTAAAAATGATCAATGATAAGTTTACCTTATAAGAACAGGAAAATATGTTTTCAGGAGAAAAAGTTCAAGATGCCAGGATCATTTGTAAACTTTTCATAAACTTATGTATGAAAAAGACTGAAAAATTACTCAGAAGCATCTTGTACAGAGGGCTACAAAAAAGGATTAAAAACCATTTTTGGGGATGAAAAAAGAACCTGTTAATTTATCATTAGATGAACCGAGTAAAAGTTTAGTAATTTTTCTCGTTTTTTTGTTCAGAAAAGCATTGGCATTGTTTCTTATATGTTTTCAAACATTTAAAATTGTAGTGTGCGTTTCAAAATATCCTCGTGTGGGATTAGTACTGCTCTTATTTTGTACAAGGGCATTTTCTTCCAATACTTATTAAACTTAACTTCGTTTGTATCAAGGTATTATTTAGAGTATATTAATATGTACAGTGTACCAGAAAATTATTTATATTAGTATTTGTAAGACTTCAATTTTGAACTTTTCTGTTTTCTGTACTCATAATTAAAAAAAAACGTGTTTGGTTTTAGCAAAAAAAAAAAAACAAAACAAACCCGTTTTGTATTATCTGGAGTTTAATCATATTAAAATTCAAATTTTAGTGGAAACGACAGGAAATGTGGACAGCACATAATATAATGAACATAACGGTATGAATATTATAAAAGAGTATGAGTCATTCCCTTTAACACAAGATATTGTATAATGTCTCTATAATATTGTTTGATAGTCAAATTGGAGGGAAATATCATGTAAATATCAAAACAGTGCCCTTAGATAATTTTTGTTAATAAGAAAATGACTATCAAATTTTGAAATTAAGACTTCGTTGCATATTATTGTGGTGATTGCTATATATATATATAAGCCAGATAACATCCCTCGGACCTAAGTGCAATTTTGGCCCAACGGATTATAGGATGAATAGAGGATGCGCTTGACCCGAACTCCCAATCTTATGTTTAGCAGCCGAGTAACATATCCGTTGGGCCAAAAGCGCACTTCAGTCCGAGGGATGTTATCTGGCTTATTTGTATAGCAATCACCACAGAGTGTCTACCCAGTGAGTTTGGCGAACTATACTTATGTGATGGTGGTGATGTTAATAACTGTCGTATTTAATGCCGTCTAAAGCTTTGAGTTGCCGATAGAGGGCGCCACGACAGTTGAACGAAGCTATGTGCGAAGGTTGCGTTATTCAAGGTCTATCGCCGGGTTGCATATAAACTAACCTTACATTGATAGGAACCATACAAAAATTTAAGCCCGCTGATTGGTTGGACTCATCCTACGTCATGAAATGTGATGTTTAAGGATTAGCGCAGTGTTTCTCTGGTCTTAGACATAAAAAATTCATACAGTTTCTTTTTCTCAATCTCTATGAAATGTCTCTGTTTTTGGAGACAAATCTTCCGACCATTTTATAATGAAGTGGAATCATTTACTCCAAACCTAATCTTTTGACGCAGTGATGTGAAAATTTTTGAAGAATGCTACAAATGGATAGCGAAATTCGGAAAATTGACGAACACGAATTGGAATTCGTGTTCGTCAATTCAAACAAGAGATTGTGAACAAAAAATTCCTCTGCATCAATTAAAATATGTTTCTTTGTATCATTTATTTTATTCACTGGTAAACATTTATAATTAACCGTCTTTAGGAAACGAATTAAAATTACATCATGGCGCCCTCTATTATGAAAATTAGCGAACTCGATTTTTTTTTTTTGCGTGAATTAAAAAAACACATTCAAATTTTTAAAAAATTGAATAGCCAGCTGTTATAAGCTTCAAATTCTGCTGCTTTCTATCTGCTCTATATTCTTGAGCTATATCTGTAAAAAACACAACAGAATTTATAATATTTGCCCCAAATTAACGTTTATGTAGCAATTTTGGTTTCTAAAAAAACTCTTTGTAAAAAGTTTATTTCAGAAAGAAAAAAAAAAAAAAAACAAGAATTCCTTTAAAAATTCTTGAAATTTTTCCAAATGAAAATAAAAAATTTTGGTAAATGAAAGATGGCTTCCCTTTCAACTTCCGTATTTGAGAAAAAGGAATGGCCTAAAAAAATTGGCACCAGATTTTTTTCAATTGAAAATAAGATAAGTTTTATGCTTAATAATAATAAATGCTTAATTTATGCTTAATTTCCCTAAAAAATAAATTTTGGAAAAATTATACAAATTATTTTAAATCTTCCATGAAGAAATATTCGTTGTTAGAAAAATGGGAATTTATTACTATATTATTTTGTCTCTTAAAAATTCTAAATTTTTCACATCGCTGCGAACAGTAATTACATTCTGTGCATATGATTCAACTTCACTACAAAATGAAGTTGGAAATTTAGTCTCCGAAAACACAGACATTTGAAAAAGAATGAAAAAATAATATATATTAAGTAGTCATGTCAAAAAAAGAACAAAGGATCGCTATTAGTACACAGATATATCAGTTCACATCACAAGTCCTGACGTAGGATGAGTCCAACCAATCAGCGGGCTTAAATTATTGTAAGGTTCCTATCAATGTAAGGTTAGTTTATATGCCGCCGGGTTACCATTTGTAGGTGTAGCGGATTGCGCTATGCCCGAACTCCCAATCGTATGTTTAGTAGCCGAGTAACATATCCGTTGGGCCCAAAGTGCACTTCGGTCCGAGGGATGTTATCTGGCTTATATGAATAGCAATCACCACATTATCATTAATTAAAAATTTTAGTAAAGATTAATCTCTACAAAAATTTTTTTCGACAAATGCAGCAAGTGAATCAAAAACTATAGAAATTGATATGACATTTACCAATATTTGCTTGTGGCTTCATCTATCAAGATGAAAATGCACTAAGCCCTTATGTAAAAAACAACAGCTTACATCTATAAATTAAGAAATTTCAAAAACCGTTTTTGCAAAAAGTATCATCTATGTTATATATATCGTTTAACATTATAAGTTTTTCTTATAAATATCGTTTATCGTTATAAAAATTGTTTGTCTTTGTCATGCATAATGATGCTTAAAAGTTCTTTTTTATTTATAATCCTTGGAGATTATTATTATTATTATCATGTCAGAACATGATTTTGTTTTTGGGGTGAGGTTTTAGGCGTCAACAAAAATTCGAAGGATAAAAATAAATAAAAAATTATTATATGTACGAGCATTTAAAAAAAATCAGCTTTTAATAACGCGTTGCCATTGTATTTACAAAAGCTCTTATTAAAAAAAATGAGTTAATGACTACGGCAAATAAAACCTAGAAAAATATCATTTTGAGCACGTGATTATTGAAAAGAATAAAATAGGAAATGCGATATTTTTTTAAACCATAAATGCGACACAAAGTTTTCTGGATCGTTTGCAATACTAAAGTTAATAATTCAATGAAACAATTAAAATGAATAAAAATATAATTTAACTTTAACGACCACGTGGTGTTTGGCTGTTCAAGAAATTATGTTCCGATACGATACAGTGAAATATGCCGAACAGATTTTATTTTAATGTTTCTTATTTGCACTTTCTGGAGTTTTATGATCATTCAGAAACAAATGAAGCCAATTGATCTCAGTTCGGAAGTTACTACAAAGCTAAACAATTCCGTGAATAAATAGTTCCAGGTACGGAATTAGCATAGGTAATTAAAGGGATTGCTTTTACCTATTTTGCGAAGCATCTGCGAGGCGCAAAATGACGCAATTTCCCAAATGCAATTCCTTTTGGTATGTTGAAAGCCTTATTGAGAAGTTCCGTAAATGGATTAAGTGTTCATTGTTACTGTTACACGATTAGTAATTGAGTTACCATTCAGTATCTAATTCCAGAAATTGCGAACTAATTTTAGATGTCAACAATGGGAATACCTTTTCACTGAATATTGGGGAAATAAGTAAAATTTAAATGACGAATATTATATCGAAGAAAAATTATGTATTTCTTTATATTATTATTTTTCAGTAGTTCTTTATTCCTTTTTCTATATTTGTTTCCATATTAGCAAGCCAGAACATGTTGTTGTTTTTGAGATGAGGTTTTTGGCGACAACAAAAATTCGTAGACTGGAAATGAAAAATTATTATCTGTACGAGCATCTTTAAAAAAAACCAGCTTTTAATAACGCGTTGCCATTGCATTTACAAAAGCTCTGATTAAAAAAAATTATTAATTAATACAGAAAAAAAAACTTAGAAAATGTCATTTTGAGCGCATGATTATAAGAAATAAAATAAATAGGAAATGTGATATTTTTTTAAACAATAAAAGCGATACAAAGTTTTTTTGGATCGTTTGCAATACTAATGTGACTCATTCGACGAAACGATTAACCCTTCTTTGCATGATGATGGAAATTTCCATCATAATATTTAGTCAACAAAAAAAGGTACTCAAAACCCTTGTACTGTTGTTGTTGCTGGCAACTTTTTAAGCGATTATTGCGTACTAAAAAACGCAGTTGTCAAAAAATAGCAAACGTCACTGTCAATTATCAGGCCTAAAACTTGTCATTCCGCTGTTTGTTGTGACTAGAAGAAATGAGCGAGATTTTAAATTGTTTTATGGAAATTAATTTATTATTAATAATTATTAATTAATTAAATTATCATCTTTATCTTTATCTTTACTTATAATAAAGCACGATGTGTGTGTGTGTGTGTGTTGGCGCTGTACAGGCCAGACCGTTCGACCTACAGCTCCCAAATTTGGTATATGTATACCTTGGGTGCCAGGAATGTGCACCTCGGAGCCCTTTTTTTGAATTTTTAATTAAAATTTTAATTAATTAAAAATAAGCCAAATTTTGACGTTTTTTCCGCTATAACTTCCGAAAATATTACAGCCAAAAATTGTTTTTTGCATCATGTTAAAGCTCAAAAAATTAGCTTTTCAATGATACTAATATTTTGATATATAAATTAAAACTCTATTTTTAATGAATTTTTAAACATTTAATTTCATCGTATTTTTTTCAACAATTTATTTCGCATAAAATAAAATTAAAATAAAATTTTATCTTCTCAAGGATTTCAAAAAAAAAAAAAAAAAATCAGCTTTTAATAAAATGTTGCCATCACATTTTCAGAAATTCTGATTAAAAAAAAGTTAATTGCTACCAAAAATAAAACAGAAAAATATAATTTTTATCACCTGATTTTGTGAAATGAAATAAATAGGAAATGTTATATATTTTAAACAATAAATGCAAGAGAAAATTTTTCTTGATCATTTGCAGTATCAAAATTATTAATTCAATTAAAGATTTAAAAATACAAAGTAAAAACATATTACAAAAATGCGACAGTTAAAACTGAAAAAGAATTTTTATAAAAGCACCAAACGATAATCTTCTGAAAGCGAGATTAATTATTTAAAAACAAGAAATCTTAAACGAACTTTGAAAATGACGTCATTTAAAATAAACGACGAGCAAAAAGCAATTGATAATTAGTAGTAGTAAAATATTTTCCATTCTTTTTTTTATTTTTAAAACAATAAGACATGTTTTAAATTGTTAATTTTACTTATGTGAAGAAGATATTTTGAGTGAAATCAAAGAATTCGCCTATATGATTGTAATTTATCTCCGCATTTTAATGAATCATGCGAAATAAAAACGCATCTTCTTTCAACGAAGTAAAGTAATATTAAAGCTATACTGGTAAAAGTAGGTCAGCTATTTGAAAACGCATCTTCTTTCAAACAAGAATAAGTAATAATAAACAATGCAAAATTTGTAAAAGCATATAATACTATTTTTACTCGCATATTTCGTAGACATCAAAATTTTCTACCAAAACAATATCATGTTCTCTCACGAGAAAAAATAAATCAACTATCATTCCAAATTAAACATATAAAAATGTCATTTTCGGCACGTGTCTGTATAAAATGAAACAAATATGAAACATGATATTTTTGGAAAATAAATGGATGGAAACGTTTTCTATGATATTTTACTATACATATATTACTAATCCATTTAAACAGTTTTATTTAAGGCAAATATGGCTTAACATCTACAAGGCATCTTCTGTAATCGGAGCCCAACATCTAATTTCTTAATTTTTGGGGGGAGAGACATAAATCTCTTAACAATTGGTCTAAGTGAAATATATAATTAGTAGATTGAGGGAAAAAAGGCTGATGAATTAAATTTTTTCATATATCATCTGCTCTGTGAATCATATTTAACAAAATATTCTTGAGACAATATATCCTTAAAATAAAAAAAGTGGCAATCCAATAAACTAAATCAATCATCAAAGCTGATCGATTCAATCTATGAAAGTTTCAATATAACTATTCGATAAAAACTGGAGATCTTAGATCACTTTATCAAGATCTCAAATACGCCAATCAGAGTTAATGATGATTGTTCTAAACTTGCAATATTCAGAACTGAATAAATCAGCCAGATTTGAAGAAGATAGAAATGCTTATTTATTTATTTAGAAATTGAAATATTAAGAATATTTAACAAATATGAATCTATAAGACCAAAGGAATTTAAACCATAATTTTTTTTATATATGTTTATAAACCTGAAAAAATGTTATTATTGACAGCACTTATGTACATCTAAAAATAAAATTAAAAACTGAAGGTTTCAATTAACCTGTGAAATTTTTGCTGAATAATTCCTTGAGATCTTATAAATTATAAAAAAAATTATAATGTTTCAATTTCTGTATTCAACATAAAAATTCAATGTTGGAAGATTTTGCTTTCAGTTCTTAGTTTTATTTAAAGACATGCTTAAATTGAGTAAAGAGGTCTTTATATTAATTGAAGTTTCATCATTTTCAATTTAATTTAAAAGTGAATTGTACGTGCACTGATAGAAAATCAGAGAGAGATGTGGACTTCAAAGATAGGACTGCTTAAGGCCTACATAATAGTATAAGTGAATTAAATGACTATCGAAATTTGAAGCTTAAAAATATTTTGTAGAAATTAGGAGACCAAGTTATATAAAAATTGATTTAACCCTTTAGTCAGCATTAATATTGGCGAACCGACTGGTCGCCAAAGGCGGCTAGTACAGAATAAAGAAGATTTAGTAAAGAAGATTTTTTTATTTATTTAGTACTGAGCTAAATATGTGACAATGCATGATGATGTAAATTTCCATCATATTGTTTTTTGCATAATACATATTTTTATTTACACCAAGATTTTTATAAATATTTTTCCTTTAATCTAGAGCATTAGTTACATCACCCTGATTTTTTTTAAAAGAAAAAATCATGCAAAGAAGGGTTAAAATGAATGAAAATATAATTGAACTTGCACAAGCACGAGGTACTTGGCCGTTCAAGAAATTATTCACTGAGATGATACATTGTAACGTGCATAGCAGTTGCCATTTTAACCACTTGGCATACGAATTTATTTAAATTCCCAATTAGATGATACATCCAATATTAAGCACTTATTGTTATTTTAATTCCTATAATAATGTAACGAGTTTTAAGAAAATGAGAAGTTTCTAAATGATTCTGGCATTTTAAATTATTGAATACTTTCGCTTAATTGCAGGTTTGAAATTAATAATTGAATAAATCGATGCGTGCGTCAGAGACGTCATTGTATGTGAAGTGGTTATTGTTGTTGATTTTATATTTATAGAATTACTGAAAAACACTTCGCTTGATTTTTATCTTTATTGCCTTTTCAAACCGGTTTAAACAATTTAATGACTTAAATTAGTTAAGACAAATAATGACTTAAAAATAATAATGTTTTTCGTTTGATAAATTTTAATATCATAGATTTCGTATCATTTCATTCTTTTTTTTCATTAATTGGTGCATAAATAACGAGAAACAAATATGTTTGTTAAGTCATCGGCGTAGGGAAACCTTACACAATCTTATGACAAATGATTAGCAAATTAACTGAATTTTGACATTTCAAACATATGGAAACAATCGGTTAGAATATCCAGTAGTCGGCAGATCTATGCCGATTGTTTACCACAGCTTATAAAGTATATTGATATTGAATATTTTGTTACTTCAAAGTTCGTGTTTTAATTTATAAGGAAACATTTTTTGAAAATGTAAAGAATTTTATTTAATAAATAGATGTATAAAATATAAGGGATTTTTTAAAAATAGTTGAAGAAAATTAATTCTAAATGCAAATGAAAAATATGCATATATGCACCATCGTTCTAGGGGCACCTAGCTCCGCCAGGAGCTTATCCCCTGTCCTTTTTGGTAGAGAAGTGGCCTGGCGTTCTGGAATACGTTGCCCTCTTCGATGAGCCTTGAGGATGTTCAGTGTCTGGTAGCTGAAGATGGACTGGGCTGAGTTACGGCAGCAAGAAGTTCGGTGATGAGGGAGTAGTGGCAAATTGACAAGCATATTTCTTGAGCGTTCAAAATTATGCAGCCCATGTTGAACACGCAGAATGCCGTGCGATTTGTGTTAACATTTAAATAACAGATTTGAGTTAAATAAAAATTCAAACTATTTATGCTGGGGAAGCGAGATGATGCACTTCTATGAGAGTTTTGCAGAAACATTTTTGGACTACATGTCTTACTTATTTCCCCCCATCATATCCGTGTGTTGTGACTAATAGCACTTGCGGTGGGAAAGTCCCCCACTGATACGATCAGCAGATTTTATGCCTAAGAAATGCTTCTCTTTTTTTCACACGTAGCGCCATCTAGGGCCAAGAGTACGTATACGTACTCACACATCACAACCCTTTTTAGGGGGTGGACTTCCTTCATGCAAATTCATTCATAAATCTCAGATCGTAATTTAGACCTGGAACAGCGAGCGATCACCTCTGACCCAGTATCCCCAGTGATATTACTCTCGATATGGAGGACTTTGCGACCACGAACAGATTTAACGAGAGCCAGTAGCCATATACTCGGGGAACTTTCGGCTGGTGAGCTTTGAACCCGTAACCTAAGGAGTACGAGTCCAACGCTCTACCAACCAGGTCATGCCGGCATCATTTCTACTGGGGTATTGAAGTTCTTTCGTATGGGGGTTTATATTTCCATTGTCCAAAGTATCATTTTCTTATTTCCTAAAGTTGCTTACCCTACCTAAAGAACATCCTCATATATATAATTTTCTTTCACTCTGTTCGCTTGGAAGGACCTAACACATTGATCAGGAACACTTTAATATCCTGTATAAATCAAAGGCAGTGTTTTAAAGGAATAATTTGTAGATATACAGGGTGTCTCAAAAGGTCGTTTACAAACTTAACATGCTGGTCTGTCATATCATGATGAACAAGATTTACACTGAAACTTGTGTCCGAAAATTCAAACTGCGACCGCTAGAGGGCGATAATTGCAAGAAAACGGGAGAGTGGGAAAAACAATCATTTCAGGCGTAGACGTTAAAGGAGAAGGATGAATGAGTTTAGTAACGCAGAAAAAGCCGACATGGATTACGTATTTGGCGCCGCTGATGAAAATGGACAAGCCGTGGAACCAAAAGACGTCAGCCCAGTCATGTTTTGTTGCTACTCTGTTCAAGAATACCTCGATAGGACTTATCCTAATCGCTGGATAGGTAGAGGCGGACCAGTCCAATGGCTGCCGCGATCCCCCGACCTGACTCCCCTGGATTTCTATCTGTGGGGGAAACATGAAGTCCATGGTGTGCGAGACAACCGTCACTTTGGACATGTATCTTATAGCCAGGATCGAGGAAGCGGCAGCACGTGTCCGTGACACTCCTGGCCAATTTGAACGGGTTCGTGAATCCATGCGCCGACGTTGTGAAACGTGCATTGTGGCGAATGGAAATAATTGTGAACATTTGCTTTGATTTAATGTTGTTTTGTAATAAAAATCATATCATCACCGCTGTCGATATCAATTTTTTCTCCTCATCCAAATATGCACTTATCGCCCTCTAGCGGCCTCAGTTTGAATTTTCGGACACAAGTTCCTATGTAAATCTTGTTCATCATGATGTGACATGCCAGCATGTTAAGTTTGTGAACGACCTTTTGGGACACCCTGTATATCATATTGACACATTAGGATAATTTGTGGAAACAATTATCTGCGTAATAAAAAAGATTTAGGGAAGCATCACACAAGAATATTGTCAGTGCCCGACTTAGTCTGGTTGGGGCCCAAGACAAAAACTTTTTTGGGCCCCTTCTGCTTTTCTATTTTAGTAATGAAGAACATTTATTAAAGAAGGAAATGTAAAACAAAATTTCTATTCGACTTGGGGGCCCATTATTGTGCCGCCTTGGAGGCCCGGGGCAGCTGCCCCATGTGCCTCTGCCTTAGTCAGGCCCTGAATGTTGTTGCTTTTGCTTATATATTCCAGATATACTTGCTTATATACGAAGTCAGAGATTTAAGCTTGTATTGTTTCGGTAGCGCCATCTAGGGGCAAGACTAAGTTTTTAAAATGTAAGAGAGCTTTATATACTCATGTGTATAGAGCTTAATCGTCGAACGATCACCTCTGATCCTGTGCCCCTAGTACTATTGTCTCTACTTGGAGAAATTTCTGGTTACGACAAAATTATATGTGCGCCAGCCACCATCTACACAGAGAGTCTACGGGGGGGGGGGGGTTCAAACTCAAAACCCAGGAGATGCAAATCAAAAGCCCTACCAACCGGGTTATCCAACCCTATCATATAGAGATAGCGCCTACAAATCATACTTTGCATTATCTAATAGTTAAGCGAAAGGCAGTTGTTTATTTATAAAAATTGTATAAAAATAAGTTTATTTGACTATTTGACGGAAGAAAAAGACTGACCAAATATATAAAAATATTTTTCAATATTTACTACTTATATAGAAATACAATTAATTTTTAAATTTAACTGCTGTCGTTACTTATGGCACTTGCCATGGACAAGCCCAACTGATACAACAGCAGATTTTAAGCCTGATATACGCATCTCTTGTTTTTTACAAGTAGCGCCATCTAGGGCCAAGAGTACGATTTAGCTATACACACGTCACAACCTTTTTTAGGGGGTGGACTGCATTCACTCATACATCTCAGATCGTAATTTAGACCTGGAACAGAGAACGATCTCCTCTGACCCAGTACCCACAGTGATATTACTCACGATATGGAGTATCTTGCGCCCACGAACAGAATTAACGACTGCCAGATGCCACACACTCGGGGATTCTTTTGGCCGGTAAGCCTCGAACCCGTAACATACGGAGTACGAGTCCAACGCTCTACCAGCCAGGCCATCCCGGCCTTAAATTTAACAAGAAATATTAAACTAAAATTGAGGCTTTGCTCGGAATATGTAAATTTTAATTAGCTAGATATCACCGAATAGACAGACAGACAGATTGATTAATTTTCAGATTTGTATATAAATATAAGAAAAACGCTTATATTGTTAAAAGTTTTGCTATTGCTAAAGTTTAGAGCTATAATTAAATTATAATAAAGTCTTATAAATAAATTAAAATAAATTGATAGTTGATTTTAAAGTACCCTGTCCGCATACTTAAATAGTTGCAATGATTCAATTGCAAATGCTATCAGAACTTAGTTTCATTTCAAGGCCATTTGAAATGCCGATGAATAGTTAACACAGTTCGCAAACATTGTGCGTAATTGCAATTATCGGGAAATTGATGCCTGTAACCATAATTCTATTATCGACAATTAAGCAAATGAATTGACAGAATAATTTTCATTGATTCGGATTTCATTATGGAATTTTATAACAACTGAACATTTGAATGCCAGGAATTATTTCACGGTGAAGAATCACCGTGAAATGAATAGAGTGAATAGAATTTGTGTTTGTGAATATTGATTTAATCACACAATCGTTTTAGAAAAATATACGAGCTGATTAAAATTAATGTGATTCTACTCAAATCTACGTAGAACATACTTATGATTATCAAACTACATTGAAATTTGGTTTAGGACTCATATGGGCCATGGAAAAAGAAAGTTTTAAAAAGAATAATAATGATAATGGATTGGATTTTGGTCTTAAATGCAAAATATAGAAAATCATTGCACAGATTATGAGAGTTTGAAATTGCCAGTGTCAAATGCTGTAAAATTCATTCTTCACCATCACTTTAGGTAAAACGATAGAGTTTTATTGATTGAGTTCTTTTACTAGAACTAGAGTAGTTGTTTCTTATGGCACTTGTCACGGACAAGCTTGTTGAGGTAGTCAATGATTTAATCCTAACAGCGTCTCTTGTTTTGTTATAGCACCAACTAGGGCCAAAAGTACAACTTTTGCTACTCACTCATCACATTCACTTACAAAGTCCCTTTTTACACGAGGAGGGGCACATTCTCACTCCTTATAGGTAGAAAATAGAAGAACAACCATGCCTGAACCGGGACGCCCAGATCACGGGGAAGACGTACTACCCCTATGCCAGGAGGCCGGCTGATTATACGAATAGCTTAGAAGAATAACAGTGTATTAAAGACTTTCGAAAAAAGTTTATATCGAAGATTGAATCGTAAAAGATTATTACTAAATTTAAAGCAAAATGTAAAGAAATGGGTGTGCAAATAAGAAGGGTTTAAAAATGCATTTAGTTAGTGCTGAAAACGCATTTCCCACCATAACTTTACATAAAAAATAGGGCATTTCTTGTTAACTTCTTTCTTTGAACCACGTTAATAGTATAGATGCTTAACAAGAAAATCGAAAATACATACTTTCGAAAAAGAGTCCATATCGAAGAATGAATCGAAAAAGATGATAGCTAAATTGAATTCAAAGTACAGAAAAGTCGTTAGACAAATTAAGAGTGTAGTTGTTGATTCAGTAAAATTATCCGCTCTCATTTTAGAGAACAATGATATTTCCTTAAGGGTTACGTTCTTTTATAAGAACTAAAATAATATATGTTGAGTTTGGAGATGATCAAATAAATTCTCAATATTTCTTGCCAACCTAATATCCTCGTTCTCCAAAGATTCTTAAAAGATTTTGTCTTTAGAAAAATCACATGAACTCTCTGGTATCCCATAAATAATATGAAGACACTTATCACGAATAAAATGCTATGTTTCCTGCATTTCCTTCCTATTGCTTTTAAGCACTCCATAATACGCTTTTGAGTGCAAGATTGACTCGAATGCAACTTGCATTCAAGAAAAGATGTAATTAAATAAAATTTGATATCTTTGATTTGAGACATTCGAATTAATTTTTTAAGGTTTTAATCTCATTTTTTAGGTTCGTGGTGGCCTGGTAACAAACTATAGGCTTCGAAACTCATGAGTTTCAGATTCAAAACCACATTCCACCGAGGGAACATTGTATAAGAGAGTCTGGTGCACACTAAATCCACAAGAGGCAAACGTCCTCGATGGTGTGATGGCGGAAGTTTTCTGATATGCCAACTCAGGTGTCGTCCTCGTCATCGGAATGGGGTTAAAATTTACGAGGTCCTTCCCAAAATGGCATTAGTGTTGCTGTAAAACTCTACATTAATATGATTAAATCTTAAATGTGAGGCATCCACTCTTTATTTGTCAATTTTTAATCTAATTTTCAAAATTTAAATTAATAAGTTTTTTAAAGGGTTCTTCTCCATTAGCCACATGTATGTATATCATATTTCAACAAAATGCGTCAACAAGAATGGTATCTGCATTATAATTTTAATCACCCTTTACTTGTTGGTATGTGTCATACATGTGTTATTATTTTGCATCTAGACTTTTATACAAAAAGAAACATTTGATAAAAAGAATATCTCAAAACTGGACGAAAAATTATTTTTTAAAAAATTGTGCTTTGTTCAGAATAAGAGATTGAGTATTATATACTTTATATCCAAAATTATCACCTTAAAGACCTGTAGTACTTTATTCATTCTAGAACGTTATTTATTCCCTGATCTGATTCCACCTGTTTTGTTTAATTGATGATACAAGAATCTATAAAAAATGCTTAAATCAACGGTTCCCATGCTCCATGTGAAAGGATAAATATTGCCTATCTAAACAAATTTTGTTAAAAGATACTTATAATTCCTTTTCTTAAATAGATACGTCTAAAGGAATTCCTATCAAAATCTCACAATATATAATCATAGGGATAAATATTTCGTGCGTTCTTTTTTTCTTTTTGCTATCGTTAATTGACGTGCCTCGTTGCCCCTTACTGCTACATAAATGCAATATTAGCTAATCAGCACAAGTTACGTGACCTACTATTTTATTTATTTATTACTTGCTTCATATGTAGTGAGCTAATATTGCTTTTCGCTCAAAATTTCTTTGAATATAATTATCAACCTTGCTTTTGTGTTATTAAAAATTGTAAAACCATATTTTTAATTTCTTATATTTGCTAAATGCAAGCCAAATGACAGAAGAATTAGCATAAAATATGTCTTCCGCATTATCAATAGGATTGTATAAATAGAGGCAATATACCAAGTTTTCTTAAGCATTATATAGCTTATTGATTATTAATTTAATTTCATATCATAGTATTCTGAACTAATATAGTTGAATTTATCTGGAAACGTATTATATAAACATAAGACGGAAATTTTTTGATAATACATGTTATCTAACACTCACAAGAAAAAAAAAAAGAAACTTTTATTGCGTTTTGATTTAATGGCAATATATTTCCTTTTCAAAAGCTATATTTCGGGAAAACATTATTAGACCTGATTCCGATTATGTGAAGTTCTCACTTTCAAACTATTACATTTGATCAAATCAATATCTTAAACCACAAACAAATCGCTGCTCAATAATGTTATTTACTAATAATAGCATGGCAAACTTTCATTTTTATCAAAGCAATTCTTTTTAAATATTTTTTGAATACTTTAATCATAGCCTTTTAATGAGCATCTGATATATATATAGAAACGAAAATGAAATCCATCTAATGATTTGTTTCAATACCTGACTGAGATAAACATATTTCATGATCAAAAACAACAACATAATCTTAATTGCTTTTAAAAAACCTCGCATCTGTATCTCTTTTCCACATCTATATGTGTTGTATTATCTCAAGACAATTCTCTATTGTGCTACAATTGCATTTATGACTGTATCCAGTAGAGAATAGCTCTAAAAAAACGAAGATTCAAAAATATAGCTAAAATTTCAAGTGGAAATAAGCAGCCATTCACTGGTTTCCATTGCAATTAATTTTCCAAAAACATTTTCAAACTGAATTTAAAACTCGTTCAAACAACAATTATTAGGTTACAGTTAATAAAACTGCATTGCAGGTACAGTTAATAAAATAATACAGCTTATAAAACTAATACCAAATAAAAGGTGGACTTGACAATAAAAGTATGACGGGATTGATATCAAAATTAAGTCTGCATCCTCACGTTCAGGTTTAAAACCATATTCAAAATTAAACTAAATTGACTTAATTGTCGTTCTCATATCTTAATTATAAACTTGTTATTGTTTTCAGAAATAGATAATATAATAATCCACAAATAGTTATTATGATTTCGATTCATACAAGGGGTCTTAATTGGGGATATCAACAATATTGGTCTCATTCTTTGATGTCTTTAAGGAATTTTTCATTGTATAAGAGAACAAATAATTAATGTGTTTCCATGAGAATCATATATCTCATTTAGAAGTTAATTTACAAGTTTAACATATTTTATACTCGTTAAAATTCTTTAATTCTAATAATCTATGTTGTCATTGAAAATTAGTTTATTTAGCATATTGTTAGGCTCTAGTTGAAACTATTTCTGAACGGACAAATAAAAAAATTCACAAATTGAACTATGTTTAAACAGTAATGTTCTAAATTAATTTTATTCAATTATTAGGCATCAAACGAACGGGATATATGTTCTTAAGCATAAGCTAAATTAAATTATTTTAAATAGTTTCAATTGCCAATTTTAAAAGGAATAATAAACTTAGATTAACAAAACAATATGTATCACGTTCTGTCTACGAATTTATTAGTACAAATAATAAATGAATAGTTAATAGGTAACTAGTAGTAGATAATAGTTAATGGGAGGTAGTAATTTATAAATAAAAACAGGATAGAGAAGAGATGACCCACAAAAGACGATAAAGTAAATTAATAATAAACCATTGCCTTTGGAATTTAAAATTGCTATTGCTTTAATCTCTAAAATGTAATCATGCGTATAATAACAACATGTAAAGATATACTTGTCAATTTAAATATTGCACAAGCAAAGAAATCATAAGATATGGCCCAGTTTTGATTTATTTTAGCAGAACTAGTGCACTGTATAAGAGATAAGATATAAGTAATAGCGAGCTCTATGAGCCTTGTTGATAAGACAATCTTTCATTTTAAAAATATGTATTTTATCATGCGAAAAGATGTTGTTTTGCTTTGAGGTTTTGGAAACCTCAAAATATGTAAGCAATAAATTGGCGATTTATCGCTTTTGAAGCATACATTCTCGTTTTTAGGATCATTAGAAAATAAAGCAGATGATTGTCACATTTGGCGATTTATCACCAAAAATCCCTTTAAAAACAGAAATCTAATTTGTAATTCAAATGTTTAAATCAATGGCAACGTTATTACATTTTCTTTTTGTCGTTAATTTTTTATTATTATTATGTAAGGACCTTATGTTGTATTGGATTGAGGTTTTTGAAGCCACAAAATGAACGGGTAGAGATATGGCGATTTATCACTTTTAGAGCATCAATTTTCCTCCTTTTGGGTTATTAGAAAATTATAAAGTGGTTGACACATTTGGTGACTTATCACCAACAAAGAGTTACAACTTGTCACGAATTCTCGTCATGTACCCTATACTCGATATATTGATGCATACATTTCCAGATAGTCACATGGTTGTTTCAAACCTGTTTAAATTGATTAATGAATTAAATTAAAGAAGAAAAGTAGTGCTTTAAAAATAATAATGTTCTCACATGATAACTTCAAATTTAAGATAACAATTTTAATTAATTTTTATATTTAATTTTAATTTTTATTATTATACGATACTGATGGTTTAAAAAACATAACAAAGTGAAACCAATTTATGGAAAGAAAGTTAACCAAATATGATTGACTTAAAGGAATAAATTATAATGGGGCCATACACCATATAGCTCCAAAGAACATCAAAATTGCTTTCTACTCATAGCTGCATGAGGTGACAGAAAGCAAAAAATCAGTTTTGGTTTGGTGGAACAAACCATCTTCTATTTTCCTTTCTTCCACCTAAAGCTCGCCTTAGCTCTCTTGAAAAAAGTTTTTTGTTTTGTTTTTTTAAATTCTTTTTTCACTATTTTATGAGTTATATATCATATCTCACAGAAGTGAACTCTGATCCTTTTTTTAACACGTAGTAATTTACTTTACTTTTTTTTTTTCATGAGAGGTCTTTCATCGAAGTTGTATAAAACGATGATTATCTGAAACACATTTCAATTAATAAATCTATAGTTTGAAAAAGAAAGATAAATTAAACTTATTTCTTATTGAAATAAGGAAAAATTTCGTTTTATTTTTATTTATAATTTTGAAACAGTATTTGAAAAGCGATAACTCATACTCCTATTTTAAATTCGAATCTAATTTTTCTTTTATTGCATGAATAAGCACACATCAATGTGATAACACTAATTTGGATGCATTGCATAATTATTTGATTATTATTACCTTGCCTGAGTAGCTGATTTCATTACATTTAAAAAATGTTGCGTACTTAGTTGTTTGTTTTAATGACACACGAGCCAGATAAGGCTATACTGCGCCGTACGTATGGTTAACAAAAGATTTTATAAATAAAATGTCGGGTCAAACATTTTAACAAAGAAAGCTGGATTAATAAAAAAAATATCCAAATTAAAAATGTTGTATAACTTATTAATGAAAATGACCGAATTTAAATTTTTTTTCTCTTAACAATTTTTTTCTCTTTTTGTTTATGTTGTTTTTTAGTTAATGAGTAAATATTGAGTATAGAGGTAGAGTGCCATTTTTCAAAACGACTTTAAATTACTTAATAAAAAAGGGCGTAGATAAAATTTGTGATTTCAGGGAAATTGGTCCGCATTTACTTCGAAAAAAACTCCATATAGAAATTTTTAATTAAAAAGTAAATTTTTCTAGCAATTTTTTAGTTAACAATTAAAACCACGGATAAAGGTTAGAACCAAAATTTTTCCTCCATTGATACATGAGATGCCACAACAAACTAAATTACTGTTACAGTAATATCGAATGCTGACAAATTAAATTTAAAAAAAACATTTGCTGGCATCTTGTATGTGTTTCCTGGAATTGCTTTTTTTCTTAAAGTATCAACAACATTTTGAATTTAAATAAACACATCGAACAAGATCTCTCTTAATATATTCTTATTCCTCTCAGTTTTATACTCCGCTTCGACATAATTAAGTATTCTCATAATTAAATTTGCTGGAGTGTTTTCCTTAGACGGGGTTCTTCACTCAGGAAGATTTTTACTTTTCAATAAAGTGAATTTTTCTTTTTGCACCGAAACCAAGAAAGTTATTAAATTAGTTTCTTATTTCATTAAAGTTCCCCGGACATTTGACATTTAATTCTCAAATTGTAAATTTCACTGGAAAGAAAAGTTTGATTAAACTACATGAAAGAAAGATTGAATTTCTTTCTACGGGGTTTTTCTCTTTCTATCCCATTTTTTTTGTTTCCTGTTTACAACAAAGATATAAAAGAAGAAGAAAAATTATCCACATATTTTCCTTGGGGCCCAGTTCTGAAAGAATCCCTTGCGTTTCTAAATTATCCTTTTTTTCACAAATGTTGCAATATCATAGTTTCTTACAAATAACTCTGATCAGTGAGAAAATTGTAATTAACAGAGAAGATTTGAGTACAAAATTGAAATTTCGCTTTTAATTTTTCTTATACTAAATTGTTGATAGTTTTTAAATTTATAATTAATTTTGATGTTATCAAGTATAAAAAAATCAATTGAAATAACATTTTTCTGTTTTGCATTAATTATTTCTTGGGATTTGATTAATATTTTGTTTAGATGTATTTGTGCTGGAATTTTGTTCAGTAAAGCTCAAATGTTTCTTAAATATACTATTTTCCCTCTATTACTTAGTTAAAAAATGAGTGGCATATTATTAAAAGATATATTTCAAAAAATATTAACACATTATTTAAGAATGTTTAAATGTAATTAATTGTTTGTCATTCTTCCCATGATTATAACTATATCATTATCGGCATCTAGCTATCGATATTTATTGCAATAATTTAGAAATGAAATCATATTTCATGTTTTCAAAGTTATTCACGTGATGTTTTAAACTATACTGTTATTATAGGGTTCTTTATAAAATTTTACTACAACTTGATTTTTCTAAAAAATAGAATTACTCTAATAAGCATTCGTTTTCTTCTTACTATGTTTACGTTCTAAAATTTTCTCAAATATTATATGCTGTTATATATCTTCTTGATGTAATTATCATTTACTGAATCTATTTCAAAGTAATTTTGATACTAAATTGGTGGCTCCATCCAGTAGTGAATTTGTTAAACATTGTTTTGAATTTCAATTTTTTGACTGGCGCATAATATTTTGCTGGCCTTTTAAAAATGTTGTATTTTTATTATTTAAGGATTAACTTAAATTGTTTTTAATGTTAAGATGTATGATGTTAAAAAAAGAATAAGCGAAACAAGATGTATATCTTTTAAAAGCATGAAAGCTGACGGAAGGCGAGGAAAATTTTCTGTAAATAAGTAAATATAGATATAAGCCTTGCCAGTTAGTTTTAGCATGACATGAATAAAAAAGTGATGCATGCAAAATTTATCTTAGCGCGAGCTTAACCTCATACAGACTACTTCAAATTTTCCAAAATATATTGCAGTTATTGTAAACAAAAGGACATTTCTTTACCGACTTATTGTTCTTAATTATTAAAAAGATTGATACACACTTTCACTAAAATCCTGAAACTATATTCTCTATTGAGTTTAGGTCCTATGTTAAGCCACTGATAATAAATCTCGTAACTAGTTTGATTAATTTAACAACGAGAAACCTGCAAATTATTTTCGCATATATTTCTCTTTTTTTTCTTGACATAATGATGATTTAAGATTGTTTGTTTGAAGAGTGTTTAAACTTAACAAATTTAAACACTCTTCAATGTTTTAAAAGGAAGGAATTGTTTAATGCATTAAAGGAGTAATCAAGTCAAATTAAGGTTTTGATCTTAAATTCATGGACGGAGACATTTTCATCATCAAACAGAACATTAAAATGTTTTAGAAGAATTAGATTTAAATGAATCCATTATGTTTTACAGATCCATATATAGATTCCTAGAGAAGTTCATATCAGTTGATGTTAACAGATATAAAATAGAAAATGATTATCTCTAGTTACTACTTTCAATCCATGTCTAGTAAACAATGCTTCAAGCTGCAATGCTAGTTAGTCTATGTCTAGTTACAACTAAAAATTACTACTTTCAGTACCATGCTTCAAGAAACTGGTTGATAAATACTTTCTTTAAATACAGTTCAATTCGGATGTCATACTTGATACTATAAAGTTGATAACTGCAAGTAAATAAAAATCAAAAACTGTGAAATTAATGATGCTGGGGTAAGACTCTGAGATATATAATGCCCTCAAACTGAAAAGGGATTTAAAATTGCTATAACGTAAAAATTCGAACGGAAGTATTTCCAAACTATTGCCATTTTTAAGAATTAACAATATCAAATCCCCGAGAAACCTATCTTTTAACGAAATAGTAGAATAGTTTCAGTAAAAACCATTGCCTGGTAGTATCATTTCGGTTCAAGTCTAGATCGAGTTTATTGTTCAGAAATAGATATTTTACAATAGATTTGGACCATTCCCTTTTAATCGTCATAAAGTATCATTTAGTTCTAATATGGATTTTGAAAAATAAAGAATTCAAAAATTAATAAAATTATATATATGATCAAAATTCTCGAAAAGGCAAAGTGTATTATATTCAGCTAAATTTATTTTGCTGGATTTTAGGAAATAATATCTGCTTCGATTAAATTAAAATAAGAATAAATCTAAATAAAATCAATTCAATCTAAATAAAATTTATCTTAAAATATTATTGCTACTGGTGTATATATGGTAGAAATTCTTAGGAAACTAGAACTAAATATTAAAAAAACGATAGAAAATGAATAATGAACACAATGAGAGCAGCTTTTTAATGATCGAGATCGTGAGATGGAATCAGCATAACTTTTAATACTCAGACGCAAGAGAAATGTAGATATTACAAGATAATTGTTTACTTTTCAAAACTTTGATATAAACGCATTTATTTTCTTACAACGCACGCAAGAGAGAGTAAGGTTTCATCCATGTTATTCAAATTAATACAAGAGAAACATAACGGGATGGCATTCCAAAACCATTCTACCAGTACTTCTTGGTTATTGGTTACGAATTCAGTATTGAATGGTGAAATCTTTAATACTTTCTGAAAATTTAAACGATATTACTATCATATTATTCGTTTTCAATCACTTATTAAGTATTTTTTTTAAACATTTGAAGCCAAATTTTTGAATGTCCAATATCAAAACCAGTGATGCTTCAAGCATGAATGGAGTCCTTTTCAATTCATTTTGATTAATTCTACGAAGAGAGATTATTCGAATCCCCATGTAAATCTATTAACTATAAATATTGCGTATAAACATTTCAGTAACTATAAATGAAATACGCTGAGCTTTCACGAATGAGATTGACCATCTGTTTGTCTGCAAACAACACAGATTATGGCTGGAAGACCCTTGATTCTACATTGGAAATAGTGTGGCACATTTGCAAATTTTCACGAAAGTTTCCGCCTTTAACTCAAATATAATTACTCATTTTTGAATTGATTAGGTTAAAGGTGAAGAATAAGTAAAGGGGTTGTTATAATTATTAAAAATGAAGAGCTGATTAAATGTTGAATATTTAATTCGTGGTGAACAAGTGTATAACAATTTAATTTTTTCTTTTATTAAAATAATTTTGAGCTTTTTAAAAATATGTTTGCATAACATGAAATAAATCATACATGTCAAATGCTTAACAAAAATTTCATTTTAAAATTCTTTACAAATTTCTAAAATTTCAGAAAAGAATAAAAGAACATTTCTCATATGCTAATAAATAGTATTAAAATTTCCGTATACGAAAAAATAACATAACAGATTGCTAATTAGATGCCTAAAAGAGGTTTGATTCAGTCTGTATTTATCA
Organism: Argiope argentata; assembly: GCA_026289955.1. Taxonomy (NCBI): domain Eukaryota; kingdom Metazoa; phylum Arthropoda; class Arachnida; order Araneae; family Araneidae; genus Argiope; species Argiope argentata. The sequence continues at coordinate 1,769,902 of JAOUZG010022297.1, forward strand.
AAAAATCTTGTCTCTATAAGAGGACAAGATGAAAATGAGTCTTTTTATTAATTAGTTAGAACCATAAAATGTTTATTATGTAATATTATTTTAAATTGTAAAATTTTGTTAATTTCTGTTTTGAATCATCTTTTGTGTAAGCATTCATGTAATATCCAATGTATCTTAGAACTCGATGAAGTTGGATAGAGAATATACATAATAAAAAGATAAACACATAGAGATCGGAGATAGATAATTGTCTAAATGGGAATGGGTAAACAGAGATTTGTAATTGAGCTTGTACTAAACTTCCAAAGTCAGCATGTAGAAAATATTCATTCTCGATGTTGACTGAGACATTTATGTTTCTTTTCCTAAGCGCTGATTTATATTTATCATGGTCAATACGAGTTGTTTTACAAGAATCGAGCTCTCCGATACTTTCTGTGCCATTAAATGAAAATGAGTGGGATAAATATATCTATAACAAGGTGCATTCTAAATCTCCAAATGTTTGCAGGTGGACACCAAAGCATCATGAAACATACTGATCGACAACGGATTGTGAGAGGATCACATTTTGATAATGCCATTTCATTATCGGATGAGACGCGGAACGATGAGGGCATTTTCGGTATTCACTCTTGATTTGGATTTTCCCCATTAGACACTTTTTAATTCATTTTTTTCAAGTGAATGTGAATATTGTGTTTTTTCTTACCTCATTTTAATTTAAATCAAAATTTCTTATTGATTTGGAAGTTCAAATGGTAAAATGGCTTTCAGGAGTGTTTACGAAGAAAATTTTATATAATATCATTAAATATTGTTACCAAGAAGCAGAAAATGAGAATTATTTATTCCTACTCTATTTAAAATATTTAAAATATATATTTAGAAAATATTAAAAATTTATTTATAATATTAAATTAATGATAAATATTATTTATAATGTTTCTTAGACGTTCTACATTTAGAACAATTCCTTAAATGAAAATAACATGCTTTAAATAGAATAAACTTTCTATTAACTGTTGTTATTAATTTTAAAACATTGCCGAAAGAATTCAATAACATATAAATAAAGAAGTATTTTAAAATAAAAAAAATCGTTATTATTTTGTAAAAAACTGATTCCCAAATTTTAGGAGCAGATTTTTTTTTTCATTTATTCTTTATAATTTAATGTTTATGTCCTTACATAAAATAAAAATTTCTCTGAAATATTTTTCTGTGGATTTGTACCTTTTTTTCTTCTACATTACTAATTATCTGTAATGTATGCGTCTCATAAAACCGCAAGTGATATGAATTTAATTCTCGTAAAATGTAAACATCTCCTCCTTTCCTTTTTCCTCTCACCCCCATTTTGACGAATTAAACTTATCCTGACACTTGCGCAAGAGCGCGGAGAGTTTTAAAATACGTTGTCAAACAATAGAACTTTTACAATGCAAATACAAAATCCGTCATAGTTTCAATAAGGGATTTTACAGGGAATTTTTTCCACTGGACATTGTGCATCCCCCTTCGTATGCCTCTAGATCACATGTTTTATCTTGCTTCGTGATGACCTATAAAAAGAGCCTTAAGTATCTACATCCTCTGCCCAAATGATTTGCTTTATATATATATATATATGGCTGTGGATCAACGAGAATTAGCTCGTTCGAGCGTCGTGTAGGGCAAGAG
>JAOUZG010022297.1:1771975-1794576 GCA_026289955.1 Argiope argentata
ACAGTATTTTTTCATCTTTTTAATAAAGAGATTTCTTTGTTTTGTTAAAATAAACTTCTTTTGCTTCTTACTTTTTAACAATTAACTTGACAGTCATTTCTGCAGATTTCTTTATAATATCGGTCATTAGTCACTTACTAATTAGCCATAAATATTAACTGGATCTATATTCAATTAAATCTCCAATAAGTAATTTGACTTTAATAATTATTTTCACAAAATAATTCCTTTGATAAAATAGCAAAACTTAATTGTAAACATCTATCAATCATCGCAAGGGGCCAGTCTTATTGTCTGGCCTCTATGGCTTACCTTTAATACACTTATTAAAATTAAAATTATGGATTAGGGGAAAATTTATGGGAGTTATATAATAAAAAATAAAATTCAAGGCAGTATACAATAATTTGGCTTACAAAGGCTTAATACAATTTGGATATCAATGTCCATAGCTATAAAAATTCTAAATTGTTAAACTTATCCATATTGTTTTTATTAGTAGCTCTTACCCTGGACAAGCTTCTTCAAGGCATAAGTGAGTCTGTAAGCCGAAAGGAGCGTCTTATGTTTTGAAATAGTGCCAACTAAGGCAAAGAATACGACTTAGCTACTCACTCGTTACAGTCTCCCCTTTTTAGAAGGGGGCACATCCATATACCTTACAGATAGAGCAAAGATGAACCATGCCAGAACCTGGGACGCCCATCTCTAGGGGAAGAGGCACTACCCCTATGCCAGAACGCCAGCAAACTTATTTTTGGAACAACGTATCACAGATACTCTCAAAACTACATGAGAATTACAACTGATTTTTTCAAGGTAGGCTGAAGATTTAAGAAACTGCTATTGTGAAGGCAAAAGACAGAAAAACTAATTATGAATCTTATGACTATCACTGACTACAAAATAACCTCTACCATTGGAAGAACATTCGAAGAAATTCGTCGATAATACATCGTTATAATATCTACTAGGTTTAGTGTATCTATATTAACATCTAATTTGTTGGTTTTGTGACCACGACAGATTTAACGTACACCAGCCACCGCACACATTGTGAATCTTCGGCTGGCGGGTTCGAACTCACAGCCAATGGGATGCTAATTCAAACCTCTACCAACCAGGCTATCATGGAACATAAAATTGGTTAATGAGTTGTAAATAATTTTTTTCTTACTGTTGCTATAGATAAATTAATAGTTCATAAAAATGATTAGGTACTTATGATGAAGCTTAAATACCCTGCCAGTGTACAGTGAAAAAATACATTTATCATAAAATAAAATTAAAGTTGTTCAAATTCTATTTTCTGAAAAAAAGATTACATACCCAATGATTCCCTGCCTTCTATAATATACTATATCATGGATGATTAAAGTTGTTAGTTGCTCGATACTGATAGCAAAACCATACTTAAATTGTTGCTTAAGGTGTTTCGAAAGAATAATAATAGCAAAAAATATACACAATTTCATCTGAATGAATGAACTAACTTTAACCGCAATATCCACTAATATAGTGATCTAATATGCTGAACTCTTCAGTAGAAATACATAAATGCCAATTGATAAAAAAATTTGAATTGCATCTAATGGGAGCAAAAACTTAAAACATTATTTTTGATTCAAAATCTTTAATTAATTGATTAATTTTTAATTTAATATTAAAAGGTAATATTAAGTTACGAAACTGCATTATAAGTTTACAAAAATATCTCAAATAAGTAATGTACATAAGTATACGAACTAATTGTATTGAAATATTGGAATATGAATATTTGACTATATATAATTCTAATTTTAACAATCCTCTGATTTTTATAATAACACAAATGCATAAAAAGGAGTGTAATTGTATTCGACTTATAAAACAAATATACTGGATTAAAAAAATACTAAAAATTAAAGAAAGAGAAACAATCTAAAATGTTAAAAGCAGAGCTCTAAAACATATAATTACTAATTATCCCATTCCATTAACACTTTCCTAAAAAATTTTCATTTCATTCATTCATTCTATCATTCTTTCTCAATGACTTTCTTCAAAACTAGAAAATAATATATACCTCAACAGAACATTTAATAACTCCTGTCATTACTAAATAACGTATCCCAGTAAAAATTCTGAAAAATATTCATAATGCAGAAAAAAATATGACTTTAAATCATTTTTCCAATTCAAAAAAAATCCTTATTGTTCTCTTGGTAAATAAAATATATTTTTTCTTTAAATTTCAATCTTATTTTGTTTATTCACAAGCTTTTTGAATTTTTATTTATCATTTTGGAAAGAAAAAGGAATAAATTTATACATTATAGAATATTTCGTCTCTACTTTTCTGACTTATCTCTAAAACCAATTTCATACCAAACAAACCAAATATATTTTAAAAAATCCCTTGCTATTATTTAGTTCTACATCATTTTCAAATCAATGGTTTTTATAAAGTATATTTATAATTTGGTTATTCTTATCATGTTGTGAAAGATATAAAATAAATCAAACCCTGATGAAATCACAAAAAATAGTACTTATTGTAATCGATTACTAAAAAGAAAAAAAATCACATTCAGAATTCGCCGTCAATAGCACAGTTCTTGACATTAAAAGTAGACTTCTGCTCGTGAAAAATTGGGTAAGTAGTTGAAAAGAGTTTATTTTGGGATATCTGAGTTTATGCTATATATTATTAGAGTCAGTACCAATACATTCTCAAAACTATGTTTTGTTCTTTTATAATTATTTTTTCTATTCTCTTATCTTATACCAGGATAAAAAATTGCTAATAAATACTGAATTTGAAATTCTATATTCTCATCCTTTAATTTATTTTTGCAATCTATTTGTCTCTCTTTGAACAGCCATTGGGAAAGCATATGGAACAATAACTATTGTATATATTTAGCAAATGCTGATAAAAATGATTAAGAAATTAGATTGTGGAACTGGATATATTAACAAATGAAAATTTTCTACTTTAATATTTTAAAAAAATCTCAATCTCAATCTAAAATCTAAAAAATATCAATCTCAATCTAAAAAAATCTAAATCTCAATGAAATATTTTTTAATTGCCTTTAGTTAACTTGAAATATTTTCTACTTGTAAAGACGGTTTGGTATAGACTTTTTATTCCTTCTTGTGTAATGGTTATTAAATTTTCAACACTCATGTTTACTCGTTAAAAATTTATTCTTTAATTGTTTTTCATATGATTAAGCTATCATTTATAAGTTTAAACTTAGTTAAAGTTTAATTCAGTATTATGACGCCACTTGCATGAATTAAAAAATAATTATAATTTTTATAATATTTCTAATAATTAGTTACAAATTAAAGATTGAAAAATAGAATTTTTTAAAAATAAAGATTTTAAAAGAGTTTTGATCATCATAAGCAAAAAATAAAGATATATTAAAAGTTAAATTTCCTATGCATTGATTGAAAATTAAAGCAGATTATGAAAGCAGCCAGATTTTGAATATACGCAAATAAGTTTTTTACAGATGTTGTTTTTTATGTTTTTACTCGATTAAAATTTTTAAAACATTAAATTATCTAATAAAATAAAATAAAATAAAGAAATTGCATAATTCTGCTAATTTTATTTCAAAATATTTTGGAAAAAGTTTGAAATCATATTAGATTCATTATCATAATTGCTAACATTATAATATTTACTCTTTTCACTACTGGTCCGCCTCAACCAATCATGGAATTTTTATTCTGAAGACCCGTGTTTTTGCTTTAAATGTGACATACAAGATGTAGAATAGGATCACTCTTAGAGGGGACTCCTTTGTTTTACATTCTTCATCATTTGAAACAGATAATGGCCTTCCAGGTTAGAGTTTCTACGGCCGGTAGGCCCAAATCAGCAGTGAAAGGGTTACAAAAAATCATGTATTTTGTTGCTCTTCAAAATTTACTACCTTTCTTATATAAGAAGCAGGGCTGTTTGATGACGAAAAAATTCATTTATTTGTTTACGAAAACTACCATTCATGAAAATAGCAAAAAGTGAAATAAATTTTTTTCGTTCTCATTATTGTATAAAATAAGTTTGTTGTAAAAATACTATATTACATACATATCCATAAATTACTACTAATTGGCTCTTTCCATTCCAATTTGAAACTTTTAATTGTTCGAGGCAGACTTTAGTTTCCATCAATTAAGTCATTAAACTAACAAATTCCTTACATACCATTAAATCCAAATGGATCAATTTATTTCACTTTCCGAATGGCGTTTTCTCCGACTAATTCTAAATTAATTTTGATGTCATGTTTTAATTTAGATTGTTTAACATGCAGAAATCTTTACACTGGATCTATATTCAGTACAAAATACCTCTATGCTCAAAATCTTTCAATTTTAATTCCAATTTAGCTTTAAAGTAGCGAAAATTAATAATTCGCCTGAGAGTAATTAAATATATATAGGTACCTTCATACTGTAATACTATACACTATAGTGGAGTTCATGGGCTACAGTTAGGATGGTTAATGTAAGCTAAAGTGGAGGTTATAGACCTTCAGCCTATAAACTATAGTGGAGTATAAATAGTCTTAATTTTTTCTTCATATTGTCACGTATAAATGAGGACTAATTCGAAATAAAGGGTTTTTATTGACACAAGCAGCTTGCTTGGGTTGAAGACAATTCTTGATTGATACGTTACAGCAGTTTATATAGCGAAGAAAAACCGGAAGTACTGTCCCGAAAAACACGTCATACAAAGTTATGTAAATTTTCAGAATAAATTATAATGGTTAATAAAGTCAAGAGTTCCTCCGCTAGGATTCGAACCCGAGTCTCAGACGATTCCCAGTTTCCTAGGTAGTCACTCTGCCACAGGGCTTCGGTTGAAGTCGCGTCAATATCTAAGTTTGATAAAAAAAATTTCTTCATATCTAAGTTTGATAATAGTGTCGGAAAAGTGCCTTTTAGGTTAAAAAATAATTTTTTAAAAAAAAACGGCTTCAGTACAACAACATCCTCAAATTCCACAAAAATCTTAAAGTTTGTAAAAAATGATACATTTTAAAATGAGTATTTAATTTTTTAAAGATTTTAATTTGGTAATAGCAGGGAAAATTTGCCTTTTATATTCAAAAAATAATTCTTTAAAATTTGGTTGCTATTATACATCATGAAACTGCTCCGAAAAGCTTAAAAATTGTAAAAAAATTGAAAAATTGTAAACTTTCAGAAATATTTGTTATGAATTTATCGTATATATAATTTTGCAAAATATGATTTTAAATAAATATGTAAGCATTACAAGCGTAAAAGATCTTTTAATTACAAAATATAATAATATAAATAAAATATTTTTAATATCAATTTTATGTTTCTTTTTTCTGCATCCTTGATGATTGCAAATTTTACAACTGCAAAATGTTTGTTTCTTCTTCATTATCACTTTTAACTTTTTTTTTGTATTCACTTATGGCGTACTTACACGTGAATCATTTTTTGATCTTATGTAATTAAGCCATAGGCAATTTGAGTCAATTCGGTCTCCAATTTCAAAGCTCTTTAAACTTCTTACGTGTTAAATTAAACCGTTGAAAATCCGAAACCAATTATACTATTTGTCTTTGCTTCCGATGCCTTTTATATACATATAATAATACCAATTAAATATAATATTAATATTACCTTAATGAGTGTAGGTAATAGTGATACCTATTAAATTACCACAATCTCTTTGAGAAAGGAAAAAGCAAGAAAAAGTAAATAACTATAAAAATAGTTGCGTTTAATCAAAAGTGGACAAAAAATACTAGTGTTTTATAAATGGGTATTGGCGACAATGATAACGCTGAAGAGCAACATCGTTTTTAACAAAAATTGTCAAATCAAACATATTTCTCAAATATATCTTAAAAATTTGACTGAGTGCATAGTGAAAGTTCATGTCTTGTGTGGTTAATATTAACTTAAAACCTTCATTTACTTATGGTTACAAAAATCTGTAACCTTATCTCATATTAAAGATATTTCTATTACGATCTGAAAAACGTTGTAGAGCTACAGAGTGGTTTAAAAAAACCTGTCCCTATATATAAAACGCTATCGGCCTATCAGTTTAACTAATTGAACCAAAATTTCAGTTATGGTTGTTTGAAGGTATGCGTTGGAGATTATGACGATTCTAAACAACACAGATCTCACGGTTAAGGTTACATTGAGAGAATTTCCAAATTTTCGAATGACAACACCCACTTTTTCCTTGCACAAATTGATCAGCGTATTGATAAACCACAAATGGCTTTGGAATGATTAACGTGAGGTGAAATTTCCCGCCGTAAGGCATTTGCAAAGGAATGCATTATTAAGGACCAAAGTCAACACATAGAGGAGGATCTTTGACGCACTTTGCATAATTCACAGGGTTAGACAATAGAAGCACCAATAGCAGAATACTATATGCAAAGCATTGCTTTTGAAGAAACCTCTAAAATATAGTGTGGGAATAGTGTTTCTTCAGGAAGATGTTCGATTGTACCAACAGGATGCCGTTTACAAAGAAACAACGAGATGAATTGATAAAGTTGTTTTATCTGAACGGGGAAAATGCTGACGAAGCATTGCGAATCACAAGGTTTATATCTGTGAAATCACAAGATAAGACGAGGCCCATGTTCCGTAAGAAGTTTTGTAAGAAAATTTGAAGAAACTCGATGCACTTGTGATCGACCTCGTTCCAGTTGAAGTTGTTGTGGAAATGCATAACACGATTACTGCAGGACCATTGCATACTTCCAAGAAGTGTTGCTCTCAGTTCGGATTTACCGAAAACCACAGTTCACATCCTTCTGCGCTTTGTTCTAGGAATGTTTCCTTATAGGTTTCAGCGAATTGCAATTTGGAGATGAGCAACTGTGTGTGGATTTCGCAAATTTTTTCCTCATTAGATATGATGAAGTTGACAAATGGGCAATGCGGATAATATGAACGGATGAGGTACACTTCTCTTTAACTGGAAACGTTAACTCCAAGAGCTGTGTTCACTGGACTGACAAAGCCACAGACGATGCTGCACCACACAGTCATTTTGTGTTTTATAAAAAATGTGTGTGTGTGTGTGTGTGTGTGTGTTTGAAACTCTAACATTCTTGTGGCACCTCAAGATCTACTTCAACATTTTTCTTAGTTTTAATTTATCTGATTTACATCACAAGTCAACTTTTCTGCGCTATTTTAAATTAAAATTCAAAAATGAATTAATCCTAAAAATAACTATAAAATGTAGCAAATAATTCAGTTTTATGAAACTTTAACGTCCTTATGGTACCTCAAATTGTGTTATAATACTTTACATATTTTTAATTTTTCTTATCTACGTCCCAAAACAATTTTTCGCTTTATTAAAAATTTAAAGTTGATTTCCCGTTCCACCGTATTGTTCATCCACCATATGAATACTGTTAACATGATTACATAAATTTTGTGAACTACGATCTGCAAAATAATAATAACCGCCTTCGCACAATAAATACACATCATTCTAATTAGTTTAATACGATTGTAGAATAGTGAGATTAATTAATGATTAAACTAACAAAAATTGATCAATTGTTAACGTTTAGAATTATAAACAAGATTCCTTTCGTGCTCTTAATTTTAAGGCAATGGTTATTGTTATTATTATTATTTTCAAAAATGGAAGATAATGAGGAGCAAACTGCCTTGGATGTTTTATCTGGTTGAAAGGTCTTCCATACGGAATAAAAAATTCTTTAAAGGAAAGTGCTAAAAGGCAAAAAGTCATCAAGGATATCATTAGAGATCACAAAATTTCGTATAAAATAAAGATTAAAATGGATATTTTTGAAGCTGGGGATTATTTCTTTGTTTTACTAATTATTTTTAAATGTAAAGATACAAGAATAGGACATTCAATTTTTTTTACGTTTTGCGTATCGATTAATGTAAGTAATAAATTTCTTTGATCAATCTATAAAACTTATTTCTTTCAATCTTCTATTATTCAATTTCTGGTTTGATATTATCTTCCCCGAGGGACACCTCAAAATGATGAAGAGACGCTTCCAATATGGTGGTTGGATCTCGTCACCTTGGAGTGTTTATGAAAAGGCGTGGGGGCTGGCTCCTCTAATCGATTACTTGACGTACTTCCATTGGGAAGGGTTGGAACGTGCCCGGTGATGGCCCTTAGAAATCAACCACAGTTCCCGCCAGTGTTACTGTTGCAGCAGTCCCGTCATTCAGTGTTTTTATCCGTGTGCTTTCGGGCAGGTTGGACAGTCTGTGATGTTATGACATCATCTCTCCACATTAATTTGCAAATAAATTTTTAAAAAAAGCCAATCTATTATTTTGTAATTACTAAACTGATATATAATGGTGTTTTTTTTTCAGAATAGTTTGCTATTCTGTGGTATTACAATTTTGCTGTTACGAGAAAACATGAAGCGAGTGAAGATAAATACCGTTTTTAATACATTATAAAGCTGAAGTTATAAAATTGATGGTAAATATACGAAATTTATCTAAGTCGAATTCAATATTTATCTTCAGATTTTCTATTAAACATTTTTTTAATAATCCTAAAAATCAGAGATGATTATTTTAATTATTGTCATTTTGCTGTAATAATTACCAATTAGATGGCAATTTTAATTATATGAACATTTGACTACACTTGTAATCTGTTATTATAATAAATACTTTTTTTATTTAACAAATATCAAAAAATCTATCCTTAAAATATATGATATTTCAAATGATAATTTGGCATTTATAAAGAAATAACTTTAAGGGAAACAAATATTTTTATTTGATTCTAAAATATCTTATTCATAAAATAATCATACAAATTTAATGAAAAAGGTAACTTTTAGGCATTTATTAATATCTGATTTGCATTTTAAGTTTTAAATCTCCTTTATATGAAAACACTAATCTTCAGAAAAAAAATCATAATTTAGAATATAAAGTTTCTTGTAATTTGGATTGAATAGCAGGAAAATTAACTGTTAGGAAATATAAAAAAAACATTTTTCATCTGATGAAAAAACAATTTTTCAAAACTTATATAGTTTTCATTAGTCAGACAAAATGCAACTTTTATTTATAAATATATATTGATATCATTAAATTAACTATAGATATTATTTACAAATATTGCTGTCATTTTCTCTAGGTTAAACAAAAGAGTACATAACTTAAGATGCCATTTAGCATCAATTTTATTAATTATTCAAAAATTATAATTATAATATTCCCTTCTCACTGACCCTCTTTTATATAAAACTGAGGATTTTAGTGAAAGCCGTGAACTTCATAAATGCTCGGTTATTTATTTTCAAAGCCCCTCACTTGTTAAAATAACAATATAGAGGAACAATAATTACGAAAGAAGATATTTGATAGTTAATTGCTTGAATGAGGTTAATACACAAGCACCAGAAAATCTAATATGTCTTTGAACTTTTTTGGGAAAAATTTAAATTAATTGTTGACGCACAAATATAATTGGTAACACAAGACACATAAGATAGCTAGTCAAAAATCTTTTATCTAAGTTGTTACGTTTCTGAGTTATCATGTTTAAAAGTATTCAAAAATATAAAACAATATAACGCAAACAGGTAGACAGACAAATATTCTCTATTGAATTTCATTCAAAGTTTGACAGAATTGTACAAATATGATGCTAGACCATGTATTGAATTTCCTCTGTTCAAATCTTTTTTAAAATTATATGTTCAAATGATGGCAGACGAACATAATTCGAAAAGAGTCTTTTTCGGAAATTCAAGAAAGTGTTATGTATGGAGGGTGATCAAAATTTCAATTTCAAACAATTTTTCATCAAATTTTTAGACTATAAGAATTATTTCTCTTTATATACGGAAAACTAAAATTAAATAAAAAATAGAGTTTTTATAGTATTTTTAAGTTTATTTAACATCTTATGAACAAGAGAAGCAGAAAAACTTTTAGAAACATAGCAATAAAATGAATTATACAAAAAATGAACACATGTTCCACTTTTACAGTTGAAAAATGTTGTGAAAAATCGGATGGGTTATTTTATCATGCGTCACAATACTTCTTGCATTTTTCGAAAATAAAATAAACATCAGCTCCTTATCTTGCATTATTTCTATAGCTTCTTAAAAATTATTATGTTTTCCTAGACAGATTGTTTGAATTTTCAATTATAAAAGAAAGATTCTATATTCAATGAAAGGAAAATAATAGCGAAAAACTACATAGGTGGCCATGCTATTAATAGGAATCATGCAAAAAAAAATTCTATAATCTTTTACTTGAAGACTTTTTTAATGCTACAATCAAAGAGCTTCTCAAATATATTTACACAATGGATGAAAGAAAATTATACTGATCCATATACCTAATATAAACTCTTTTTAATAGAAATTGACAGTGAAAATATGTAATTATTCGCTTTTTTGCAAAAAAAATGTAATATACATATTAAAATATTACATTTTATACCGATAATTCTTCTACTATTTTAAGACATTATATAATTCCTTCTAATTTTATTTTAATAGGTTTCTTCATTATATCAGAAATCAGCACATGTGTAATTTTTAATTTAATTACATATGATAACAAGATTCCATACAATCAAATTCATATAAGTGTATTTCTCAAAGTTTAAGTTCAGTCTTCATTAATATATACAACTTGGGTTTCGCATAATAATTTTATAGGATAAGAAAATTTTCTCTGTTTCTTAGCCATTATTTGAACAGGTTTTGAATTAATTCTAATCATATGAATGAATGAACTCTTTATACAAATTATCCCAATCATATGAAAGAATTTTTAGTTTTTATATAACATTGTGTTTTTAAAACTTTGTAATTCACATTAAATCTAGAGAGACCTATTTATAGATTAATTTTTTAAATGTACTATATAATATATTTATTTTTCTGAAGTATTATAAATAAATATACACTTCGAAGTCGAAAGAAGTCAATATTTTTATAATCCAGATGTTGATTACTAATTATTAAGAACATTAAATTATATCTGTTTTAACTAGATCTTCAAGTTTATTAATTGGAATTTAATCGAATCTGCAATTTCAAGATTTAAAATTGAATCAATGAATCTTGAAATTGAATCACTTTTAATGCAAATCATATAATAAGATATAACTTACCTTGGGTCTCATTTGCAAGGGCGTTTCTCACAGTAAGATATTCCGACGTCATGAACTGAGCAATCATAGAAGATTTTCCAACGCCTTCATCCCCAATCACTAATACCCTGTAATGAGGAACATCTGACTGAGCAGTGGAAGCACTTGATGATGCTCGATCTCTAAAATCATCTGTCCCCAGTGAGCTTCTGGAACCTTCAGAGGTGACGTTGACGTCAGATCTTGACCTAAAGCATACCTGGTCACCCAGGTTGATTACACTACCACGACTGGTCACACTGAAGCTCCTCAGTCTATAGAAAGACAAGTTGTCCATTTCCATTGGAGGGTCAGAGGATCCTTGGAGCCTATCTCCTGATCTACTGGGCATGGTATAGACCCTTCTCCTAAAGGGAGTTTCAGTTGAAGAATTATCATCCAATTTCTTGCTACCATCCATTCTGCTGATTTGTCTTCTGGACAACAAATCAAGGCTTGTTGCAGCGTTTAGTGAATGGGAACCACCTCCTCTGGTGCGTCGGTGTCGAGCAAGTTTTGCCCTTTGGGCTTTTGTCCTCAATGGACTTGAAGTTGGAGTTTCTCTGGGGCTTTTGGGGAAAAGGGATCTGTTTGGTGGAGATGTTCCATAGCAAACTACTGATAAGTCTGGAACGCTCTGTCCAATGGTTCTTCGATTGCAAAAGTCGCAGTCGCTGGGACTATGGACGTGCGTTATATGCAAAGCCATTTGAAAGATGTATGACTCTTGGGTATTTAACAATATTTTGAGAAAAAAATTGGCATTTCTTTGAAATCAAACCTATCTCTTAAGATTTTTGAATAAATTCTGACAAATTAATAAACATTTTTAAATACGTATCGCTTCAATTAATATGATATCTGTATACTCTGTATTCTTAAGATTCATATAATATTTGATGAATCTTTTCTGATAAATCATATGTTATTGAAATTCTTTTAGATTCAGACAGAAATAAAATATTCGTAAAAGATTGGAATACTTAAGCTCTTTTATTAAATCTCCAATATTTATCCACTAAAATATTAGTACTTTTGATAAAATATAAACCTTTATAAATTCAACTTTTATTAACTAAATATAAAATTAGCACCTCTAGATTCAATAGAATTATACATCAGTAAGAATATATATTTTTGATAAAAATTACTTTCATCAATATATAAAATTAATCAATATTGATATAAATTTGAACCTCTTCCTGATGGTATCAAATAAATATGATTATGTATTCACGATAATTTTGATAATATAAACTTTAATCTTTTTCATTAAATCAAAATATTTATTTTTTCTAATTTGCTAAATTTAAGCGATGTAACTACAAACTTTTTGTTAGTATTTTTTTAGTTTAATTTTTTTAAATAGTCAATTTAGTTTTAGTTTATATTTTTAAAAATAATAAAAATTATGATAGCTAAAAAGTTTTGAAACTTTCATAAATTCCATAAAGTATTTCCGAAGACATAATATATTGCAGAAAAAACAGCTATGATGTTACGCAGTATTTAAAACTGATACAGAGTATTCAAATTTTTTTAGAATGCAATCTGCTTAAACTATAAACTAAAAAAATAAAATAAATTTCACTTTTTCATTTGTTTTCCCGATAATTAACTAAACTTATCAGAGATAAAGAATTAAAAATATCCATGCGAATATCGAAAACTGGCCAGGTTTGTTGCAATTACGCAAAAGCACTGCGAAGTTGCGTGGAGCAGTTGAAGAAACTAAAGTTAGGTGCACTACAAACTGGTGTTCTACGAAATCTGAAACAACTACGGACCGTTCTTGTCCCGTTGAGCAGTTATCATGCGAACTACTTTTCAGATCGGCCGCTGGGCGGATGTACACAGAAAGCGCCACGCTGTGGTATTACTGCGCGGTTGCCGTAGCAACTGAAAAGTAGAATTGTTTAGGAGTGGATCACGATAGATGTCGCTCTAACTCCTTTCTTCATTACTTAGTAAAAGACATCAAAGGATAACTTAGAGAGCAAAAATGCCGATATCGAAAAGTTTCGAAGTGTCATCGAGGGATTTTCAACTCTAATTTATTCTGGAATAGCTCACCAGATGCTTTTCGATCTTTCTCTCTTGTTATTTCAAAATAGCACCAAAGGTTCTTTTTTTAAAAAAAGAATTGCCATTTCTTTTTCTTTATGCTTATGATTTAAAAAAATATTGTCAAATAAATATATCTCAATTTTATTTTGCTGTTTTGAAACCCTAAAAGAAAACACGTTTCTTTTCGATGTTGTAAAAATAAGCTTTTGATATTTTTATATAGAATGTTTGTTCTGGGTTTATGTTTTTGTTCTCATGCCAATAATAATAGAGCAGAGGCTATTTGTTTCTTTTTTAATTCGAAAGCAAAATATATTTTTTAAAGTAAACCTGAATTCGTCAAATGTTTCAAATAAAAAAAAAGACGAAATGAAACAATAATTTTATTTTCAGAAAAAAAAATATTATAAAAAAGAATAAAGAAATTTATCATATTAAATTTAACTTTTATTTTATTTCTTTTATACTTCTACCTTATGATTTAATAATCATTTTTCCCTCAGCTTAATAACTTCAAATCGAGATAGAAGTTTAATACATAATTAGCGCTTTTATTCTATGTGTGATGTATTTCATTGGATATAACCTGCAACTTAATATATTTTGGGACTTTGATTGCAGGTATACAACCCTTTTTATTATTTAAAAATAAAAAACAATGTAACAATAATAAAATAATATATTTTTCTATTAATAGTCTGGAAGTCTAAATAGTTATGCATTTAAATATTAAATAAGGGCATCTACCGATTTATGCTAAAGTGTACACTACTGGTGAAAATTATTGCAAATTTGAGAAATTCATGTTGTACTAAGAATAAACCCTCCAAAATTAGTTTTTCTTCTTTTAAAGAAATAGTTTCGAGCATAAATGTGGTGGGGAAATTCAATCTATTGTGTCACCCATTATGAAATCATCGTCTGCAAAGATTGCACCATTTTGGTACTTTATTATAAAATTGCTCCGATTTCGAAGGATTTCATTTTGTTTCTTGGCCTATCGAAGTACGTTTGATGTGCATTGATTTTCAATCTGAGCACTTCATTTGCTTTTAAAATGAGTAACATAACTTATGTGAAGCTTCAGGCTGTTATTTTAATCAATAAAGAAAACATTTCAGATGTTAGGATTGCTCATTAATGACTGAGCACTGAGTCCACTGTTTCATGTCCCATAAAGAAATGCAATTCTGAAGGAACTGTAGATAAAAGGCGTAGAAATGGTCATCCTATGCTACATCGACACTATTATGCCTTAACATATGTTTGCAAGTTTTGTTATACTTTCAAGACTATAGATTCTGGGACTGACAATGACGTCTGTCATTGTCAGTCCCAGAAGAATTCACAAGAGTCTCTGTGAAGCTGTTTACATGGTAAAAGTACCTAAAGAAACCTGTAATGACAGTATCAATGCGGGAAAAGATATTGGGGTGGGTCAAGGTGCATAAAAAATGAAGTTTTTGGGGATGAGACAAGTTATAGGCATCAATGAAAACCGGTTTTCTTTAATGTCTGACAAGCTGGCCAACGTTTGGTGTAAAGCAAAGGAGAGCATAGGTCTAAAATGACTGGTTAGCGCATGAAAACACACAAAAGGCGTAATGGTGTAGAGATGCATGTTATATTAGTCAAATGGATAGCCTAGTTTAGTACAGAGAACTATGAATGGTGACAAGAATATTGGTGTGCTGAAAGATTGCTTCGTAGTGCTCCTGACATGTTTCCAAGGCATAGAGGATTATTTCAAAAATACATAGAACCCTGCCATACAACTAAAAATCTGAGAAAACTTTTAAAATTAATTTTAAATTTCATTTCACTTCGGTTCTAATCTCTATATCGAAACATTTGTTATTTATGGTTACGGTTGAGTTTGCAAAATATCGTTATTAACGTTTTTGCATGGTCAGGAAATTCTTCTAAACTCCATTTAGTGTTTGTGGAGTGTTATGAGAAAGAAAATAATTGAGGGGGAGAACAAAACGAGAACTTCAGAAAATAATAATTAGAGTTTGAAACTGTAAACTATCGAAAGAGATGTTGTGAAAGCAGTGTGCCATGCCTAACAGAGCGGCTGCTGTGATTGAAGCCGCAGGCAGCAAAACCAAATATTAAAGGTTTTTCAGTTAACTTGAACTCGTATTATCTTTGCTGATCAAAATAACTTTTTTTTTAAATTTAATTTTGAAATAACTTGAAATTAATTTTTGTGTAATTATCATTATATAAATAATTGCACAAGAGCTGACTTCTTAATGAATTAATTTTTTTTAATTAACGTTTCTTAATTTTTAACCTTAACATTGCTGTTAATCTTAGAAACTGCTCAGTAGTATTCATTCCAATTGCCAAGACATAAATGTTTCAAAAACTGATGGATTTTGGCCAAATGACTGATCCACAGATATTCAAAACTTAAACACTTACTTATCTTTATTAGAGGTTCATTAGTGCACATTTAATAACCTACTTTCTATTATCGCCTTTGTTTGCAGTCTTATTAACTCAGAATTTTTTCGAAATCTGAAACTGTCCAAATACAGCTGAAACAAAACACTCCACACATCCTTTATGGATATTAAATGATTGGACCAATGATATACATTTCTACTGACTAATAATAAAGGGAATCAGAATGGGTTGGTTAATTTAATCAGTATGTTTAATGCTCGCATCGTTTCAGTTGAAATAAAGCACAATCAGTATCATGGTTGAGTAAAGGTGCACTTAGGATGATTACGGTTAATTAATTAAATTATTAACTATACATAATTTGCTAAATTCTAGGTTAAATAAAATATGACAAAATGAGAGTTGGAACTATTTTACGAGGATACAATACACACGTAATGGGGCACTGATATTATGTAATAATATATAATAAAATTAGAAGAAGGAACTAATTCATTGTTCTCTTTAATTTCTAAAATCTTCTAATTTAGATGGTTTGAATTATGAAAATTTGCCATTCCAAAAAATTATCTTTTTTGAAGGAATTATTTTTTATAAACAAAAGAAACTTTTATGGGAGCAACCTCGTCAAAATTATTAGTAAATATTTTCCTAAAATACCATAAGAAAAAGTATAATTAAAAATAATTTAATAAATAGTTTTAGATATATTGATGGTTTACTTTAGTTCAGCATAGCTAATTTAATAATTATAACTTATTATTATC
The DNA here is from genome assembly GCA_026289955.1 of Argiope argentata. Classification (NCBI taxonomy): domain Eukaryota; kingdom Metazoa; phylum Arthropoda; class Arachnida; order Araneae; family Araneidae; genus Argiope; species Argiope argentata. The sequence goes on from JAOUZG010022297.1 coordinate 1,788,422, forward strand.
CAAAAGAATTAAACTTAAATAAAAAATAAATTAAGTAGCGAAAAATAATGAAACTGGTGATAGCTAATGATAAAATGTATATTTGGGTTTAAAAACAGAAATTTATATTGCTAAAATTTTGGCAAGCATCTACAATAAAGGGGACGAGTTTGATTTTAAAGTAATTAAGATAATTCATTTCCTTTGTAAATTCAACAATAAAATTAAAAAAAAAAAGATTTTTTTTTCGCAATTTAGCATGATAAAAAATGTAATAAAATTTTTTATACAGAGGCAACAAACAAGTTTGTTAAAAACTTTTAAGGATTTTTCTAAAAACTATTCTAATATAGAAGTAATGAAGGATGGCTTATCTATGTTCCAACAAATTTTCACAGAAGAAGATATGTTTTCTGTTTCTTTTCTTTTTTTTATCTTTGGATTTTATACCAGCAGTACATGGGGCTAGAATCTTTCAATTTAAATCTCGTAATGATGATACTCAAGTTTGAATAGACGTTTTCAATTTTAAGTGCGGGAAAGTTCAAATTGATTATTACATCTTCATTAAGTAGTAAGTTTAATATTATCTTTTGATTTAATGCCATTATTTTTAGAGCATATTTAAATGAAAATGCATTTGTTTTTTGTTTTTTTTTGCTTTTCGAGCTTATTATTATTTATTTATGGTTTGGTATTATTTTTTGTCGAAACTTGTTAACAGAATAATATCATGATTGGGTGATATTTAGTTGTGATTATTAAAATTTCGAATTGAAGTCATGGCAATAATTTATTTAGTAAATTAGAAATTTTGCAGTTAAATTATTGAATTTACTGTCATAATTTATCATTGTAAATAACTTGTACTATATGACAATTCCGATCTTTAAAAATCCTTAATATCTTGGGATTTTTAACTAGCAAATATTCAATACATCGATAAAGCCAGATTCCCTACTGGAAAAATCCTTTATTTGAATCCTTAATTAAAGGTGACCCTTGATAAAGTTTTCATGTCAGATCCATCATATCTCTCAGTATTTATTGCATTTTTTTGCAATTTAAACGTAAGGATACTAATTATTTCTGGCTTACAATAAATGTGTTATTCATACATAATAAAAAAATTTTTCCTGATAAATTTTGTTAGAAAAATGCAGCTCTCTCCTTTTTTTATAATCCACGCAATTTCTAAAGCGTATGCTTAAACTTTAATCACTTATACCATAATATTAGCTACTTTTAGGGGCCAAATGAATATACACCATGTTAATATTTATTTAGTAATCTCAAAAAAATCAGTTTTCTAAAAAATTGTGCTGTAATTTTTTTTTACTTGTACAAGAAATCAAGAACATTTTGATAAGTAAGTTATATTTGCAGAATGGTGAAATTGGTCCAACTGTTGAAGCTGAAACTTCACCACATTTTTATTTTGTGATATTTCCGAAATTGGAGTTATTATCTAAAGATCTTAAACTATCAAATGTAATAAAAACATAAATTTTCGGTATAATGGCTGCGACTGAAAGATTCTGCCAAAAAATTGCACTATAAAGTAATGTCGAAGAGATTTCTTCTCATAAAAAGTGGGTGGTATTTATAAAGCGATTTATGATGAGGTATCTTAGTATCATGTCTTTTCATATTAATTGAAACATTTATAAAAGGAGACAAACGGCTGGAAATTGAAGTCAATTATTGCTAGAGAGGCGTGAAATTATGGATAAAAGGGATTAAAGAACGTGAATCTTCAGATGAAATAGAAATATGTAAATCTGATATAATATCAGTAACTGGAAGATTATATCAAGTTTTTAAGAAGAATATACTATGAAGTAGATTGTTTGAAATTTCTTCGAAAATTGAGAATAGTGTGAAGCAAGTGATTAATGACGAATTTTAAAAGCATGGTTTTTCATATTAATTTAAAGTTAATACATATAAGCAGGTGATAGGAGCTAAATGATTAATATTTTTTTCTAATTATTCTCTTAAAAAATAATAAAATATTTTAAAGCTAATACGAAAAGTTATGATGAGATAAGGTATAATAACGCGATTTTTGTTCAATCTCCTTGGATTTGATATGTGAAGAGCCTTAGGCACTCCGTCTGAATTTAGAGTAATTAGAAGCAGAAGAAAAAACATAAGTTTTCATTGGTGGGTGCTTTTGTAAAGGAAGGACTGCCCGAAAACATTTAAATTGAAAATTAAAGCAGTTCATTAGATACAATTTAAATTTTGGAAGATGCTATGAAGGTTTGAATGGCAAAGTCCATAAAGTAGTAGATTGAAGAAAGGCATATTTCGTTGCAGTGGGAATAATTAGATTGTTTCTTGATTATGGGGTTTTCATAAGTTTTGAGTTGATTAAAAAATTTCTTTAAAGTTCTTTGATGAAATCATCGGGATCTCCGCAAGACTTCGGTGTAAAATTTTGTTTAATCTTCCAGCAGTTTCTTATGAATGTATATTTTACGCTAACTTTTATAAAATGGTTATTTTGTACAATTATAGTTGATTATTCATAATCACCAAAAGGTACTCATAGTTATGCATAATCACTTGGATTAATTACATTAACCTTAAGACACATATATATAGCTCAAATTGTTCAAATATATCCACTATTTTCTCTTGAGCCCTTAACTAGAGGCTGGAGTCTAAATTGCTCCACGTTCTTTATTAGCTTATCAAGTTATATTTTACCCTAGTATACACCATCTCCTCAGTAACTTGCTCTCAAGTAAGTTGCTCTTTTAGCCGCATATAGGCAAAATTATCTATGCGTATAACCGAGGGTACATAATATTCGTAACACATGCTTATTATTGAGTTCTTTTATGTTGTTGTTATTATGTTGTTATTTAAGGAGTCATTTATTATCATATTTATGAAAATGCTTTTAATTTAAATAACAAAAATAGATAGAGGTATGATCTTCATTTTTGCTTACTAAATTCTAACAGTTATTAAGTTGACTGTAACTCCATAATAAGTAAATGAAGTTAATATTCATTAAAAATTTTGTTAGGTTCTTCTTATAACATCTTTCCAACATTTAATATAACATCAAATATTTTTAATGTTTTTGGTAACTACATATTTTTTAGAATGTATTGTTTCCAAAATAATCCCAGTGCAATTTATAAAAACAAGACGGCCTCTTGGCATATGTGTAGCACATCAGCCTTGATACCTGGACGCCTTTGGTTCAAATCCCGATTTATGCAGAGTTGTTCTTTTGTGTTCTATCTGTAAGGTGTATGAATGTGTCCCCCTGTAAAAAAAGGATGTACTAGCGAATATAAGTTCGTAGCTATATTGTAATCTTGGCCCTAGTTGGTGCTACTTCAAAACAAAAGACGCTCCTCTCGGCTTAAAACTCACTGAGGCCTCGGCGAAGCATGTCCATGTCAATTGCCACTAACAACAACAACAGGCAAAAAAGAAAAATAACAGTAATCATTTTGACTCCATTTATTTGGCAGCGTCCCCATATCTTCAGTTATGGATTAATTTTTTTTAATTTGAGGGTAGCTTAAAATTTTTCAAATAATCAATAGATGTCTAATTATCATTGCAAAGGAAAATGAGAGAAAGAAAAGGTTTTTCACTAAAAAGTAGAATATAAAGCTCATATCTCCTTTTTTATATACTTTAATATTTGATTACTTTTATAACAAATAAATTCTCAAGAAAGTATAACGTGAAATGAAACTAAAAACTTTAAAAAGCATTTCATTCTAAATGTTGACATTGCCTATCTTCTACGTGAAAGTCATCCCCAAACGCATCTCCACATATCGATATTCTTTCCTTTTTCTTTAAAGCTGTCTAGAGAGCATTTTCTTCACTTCAGCCATCAGCTGAAAATGATTGCCCATGATGGGGTGAACAAAAATGTTTTAACATTGGGAGTCGTGGCTGGAATTGGAAGGATATTTCATGTTTTTATGTTACTAAGAAAAGAAATTTTGAATTTATGTATGCGAAGGAAGCCTTGAAAGGAGTCATGGGGATCTAATATTTCAGCAGTTAGCACTTTTTTTCTTTTAACTTTTTTTCTATAATTATTCGAATGCACCTTTTGAAAACATATATTATTGAATACCAATGAATAATTTTGAATTTATTTTATTTTAATTTGTTCAATTTAATTTTGAATTTTCAATGGGACAGTTATTTAATACTCACGTTGAAAACTTTAAAGACTAGAATAGGATATAGAAACCATTTTTCTTCGTGATTACTTTCTTGGGCCACAAATTTAAAAATAAAAAATGCAGTTTTTGATTAAAAAAATAATATAGAGTAAACATTTTCGGTAAATAACAGCGTCATTTCTGGTCCTAGTAACAGTAGAATTCTGTAACTTATTTTAAATGGCACCATGATGTATTTAGTTTCATCTTTAATTTTTCTCTTTCGAATCGGTGTGAATATTTTAATTATTATTTGGTAAACAAATTGATTTGGCATCAGATTAACACAGAAATGATTCATTTTTATTTAATTCTGATTCAAACAAAAAAAATCTATACAAATATTTCTTTTAATTTAATAATGATTTACAAAACACCGCTAAAAGAGAAAAAAGACGTGCAATTGAGATTATCTTTATAGATATGATTCTAACGTATTTTAATTATCATACATTTTTTAAGAATTAATTTATCTAGCTTACGTTTATCGATATCTGTTAAACAAAAACAAATCATTGTTATAATAACAGTATACAAGTAGAATTAAACTTTCATATAAATAAAATTGTGATTTAAATGATAATTATTATAACGAAAGGACAATCCTTAACATAATTCTCCCTGCTTTTTGGATTATTAAAAAAAACATTATTTAATAGAAATTCTATATATAAATTTTAAATTCAATTTAGATAATCGTCAGTTTTATAACTTAATGTATTAATAATGATATTTGTCTTCATTTGCTTCATGTTTCCTGATAATAGCAAAATTAAATGGAAAAGTAGGAATTAAATTCTAAATTTATTATTATACAGTATTAAAATAGATTGACTCAGAAATAAATTCAACGCATCCTAAAAAAAGGACAGCAGATGCCACAAACAGGTCTTTTTCAACTCAGTTTTAACGTCTTTACCAGATGCCATTTCCTTCGGCTTTCTTTAGCACTATTTTGTAAAGATGTCATTTTCATCTGAAATTCTTTAGTACTATTTTAGCACTTTTTCGTAACTGATGTCTATTTTAAGTTACCAATGTCAAATACCAAGTGATGTTTGAATGGAAGCAGGCAATTCTTGGCAAATTCGAATAAAAGTATTTTTTTACTCTCCATCTAATAATGAAAGGGAAAGAACGGTCTTCAAATTCAGTTCTTCCATTTCGAACCCGGAAGTGAAAAATTCAGAATAAGAAAATTTAATTTTAGAATAGAGAACGACATTTTCTGTTGTGTACAGATTCATTGAAAGTTTTATTGCATCAGACAATAAATTAAATTTGAGAGAGCGGCTGAACAGAAATCAGGAAATGGGAATGATGTGAATAAAATACAGATTTTTTTACCCTTAATATAGTGAAATTCTTCTTCTTATTTATATAATAGTAGGAATTGAATTATATATTTGAGAAATTGATTTTATTACCATACATGACAGGATGGTATTTGAAAATTTAAACAATAGTTAAATTTTCTTCCAAAATATTATTATCAAGTCACAATTCAAAAATAACAGATGCTATAAAGGATTCTTTAAAGGCTTCGACTAAGTTTAGGAAGAGTAATTGGAAGAAAAAAGTGATCGAGAAGATAATTACACTACATAATGGAGCTTTAGCGAGTTGGGTGATGGGAATCTTTTTTCAATGTACTCTAGAAAAATAATATGAATTCAATAATATATTTTATTAAAGAATTCATTATAATGCATCTAATGACAATTCATCATTTTTTTCTTTTTGAAAATATTTTCTGCTTAAATCACAATAACTAAGAATCTTTGTGGTTTTGTCAGTGGAGCATCTGATTGGTTGAAAGGTGGTTCGAATCCCGGTACAGTATCTAATACAAAGACTGTAATTTGTATCCATTGTTATGAATTTTGTGTAATACGATATAAATTTTGTCATTATTTGCAAATAGTTTAATTATATAAAAATATTTGTAAATAGTTTAATTATATA
>JAOUZG010022297.1:1794586-1807722 GCA_026289955.1 Argiope argentata
ATAGTTTAATTATATAAAAATATTTGTAAATAGTTTAATTATATAAATATATTTGTAACTAGTTTAATTATATAAAAATATTAGTAATAGAATCGCGCTTCAGTGAGAAAAGATCATTCTAAAAGAATTTCCAACTGAAAATAATCATTTTTGACTAATTTGGCGATGTAGGTGTATTGGCGACATAATGAATTCACAATCGGTTTTTACTACTCACTAAAATGTGCAGTGAAACCTGAGAAAGGAAGATTTGTTCCTAGGGAATGTTGGAGAAATTTCCACACTTCCCTGGAGCGTCCAAGCAGTTTCTGTGTTTGCCCTGCAGACTTTAAAGGGACGCTATATAAGATGAGGCGTGGGAGAAACAGTGAGTCAGTTCAGGGAGAGAACTGAGTTAGTTGGCTGGACTTGAGAGAACGTCTTTCCTTTTTCATGTACGTTATAACAAGATCTTTGATGTTACCAGTTTTATCGTATTGAAAGGTGTTAATTCTCTGTGTATTTACAGTTTGCGTTTTTTTTTTTAAAATTAATGCTCGTTTCGTTGACAATAAAGTCTGCATATTATCTCCATCTTTGTATCGTTATTGCGAGAATTCTCGTAATACTATTGCTTATTTAAGCCCTGGAATATTCTAAATCCTTCTTACATATTCAAATCGTATTTTCTTCAAGCGTCCTGTATGTGTATAAAAGACGATTCCCATCAGTGATGGGAAAGTTCCCTATCTAATGCTGTCTTGAGTTACGTTGTCTTAATAAATAAAATCGTCTGTTTAAACTAATGGCGTAGTTTGTTACAACTCGTTAGGTCTTTGTTACATCTTAAAACATCATTATGAAAGCAAAATTTTAAAATAACCAGAATCATTCATGATTTTCAATGAGGTTAAGTAATATTATGAAGAATTTATGTGGATAAGGTGTTTTAAAAAGTTGATTACATCACATACCAGTACATATCTAGAAAACAAAGAAATGTATGACCGTAATGCACTCCAGAAGACATACATATTTTTTTCGTCTTTTTAAAGTATAATTTTCTGACGCTTACCAAGAAAAAAGTGAAACCAAAACTTTTCGAATTGTAATTGTTCGTTCCCTACATTAGAAACTTGAAAAATGAGTATCTAAGTTACTTTTGTTGCATCTGCAGGACTTAACGGTTACTAATAAGGTATAATTTTCGTGTTTTTAATTTCTCCTGTGAAATAGAGTTCTCAGTTATTTTTGACAATTTTCTCTAACGAATATTTAAGAATGAGATTTTAATTCAATAAAAAGCAATATTTCATGTTAAATAATATTTTATGTAATATGAAATGATATTACGTATAATAACGTCTCTTTCTTCCAAATGTGCATTATTTTATCCCAAATAAATAAAGGATATTTTAAAAGAATTTACCAAATAATATTCATATATATAAGCTTTCCTGAATGAAAATCGGTTATTATTGATGGTTTGATGTTGTTTGAAGTAAAATATGGAAGTAAATAAGAAAAATATCAAAGGTGATTTTTTGGAAGTAATATGAAGTCGATTGTTTTGAGTTTTTACAATAAGAAGTGGCGGATAAGTTTTTTCAATAAGTAAAGGTGATGGAGAAAATGATGTAGGCTCATTCCGGACTTATTCTCATCAAATATGTGTATTTTGATCTATTATGATAAAAATACCAGAGTGTATAATACCTATTGTTCGTACATTAGGTATGTTGGAATTGATGATATTCATCTGAATGTGACCGGTTTGATGAGCACTATATCAAAATGTTATTCTACTCAATCAACTTGTTTGAGAATTCGTAGAAACAAAAAATTCATACAATTTGATGCTATAGTTAAAGCGAATTTTTTAAATTAATGATTTTTCCAGATAAGTTTAAACTAAGTAGGGATTAACTTTGGAAATTGTTATTTTTTTATGGGCCAACATATATATTAATAAATTTCTACTTTGGAACTTAATTCTCTTTTAGTAAAAATAAATAACTGTGGTATTTTTAAAAATTTAAATAAACTAAAAATATATTAAAATTAAATTTTAATATTATATAAAGTTTTTGCAGTGATTATCTTTATTAGATTTAAAAGGAGAAAAATGGTCCTTTTGAATGATACATTTTAAGACACAGTAATATTTTTTAACTCTATTGACTCTGTAAGTAACATTTTAAAATTATATTTCCGAATCAAATACCCTTTCCCATTTAACAAGTTATAACCATAAACAAAGCTAAAAAATAAAAATGTCAAAAATTATAAAATGTTACCTCAATTTGCACACAACCCCTCGTCCATCAACAACAGTTTGGATTCCTCTCATTCATCAACAGAAGTTGGGATTTTCTGAAACATGGGCGGTGCAAGAACCTGCACGACGTGTACGAAAGCTTGATTGCAAGTAGGGGAAAGGAAATATTTATCTTCTATCGTCCTTTTTGGGTTTTGAAAGAAATGCATTTCCAAGAGCGAAGGAATTCAGAATGTTATCCCCGCAGTTTCTCGAAAAAAAAAGAGTTTTACCAATAAATTCTTTTAATTCTTCATGTCCAAAAACTAAAATTTTTATAAGTTGTAAAGAATGTTTAAAAAATTGCATCAAATATTTGGAAACTATTAATTCGTATGCAAGATTTAAGATAAAGAATAATTAAAATTGACGAAATTTAGAAGTCAATACATCTATTACCGTTGCGAGAATTCGAATGTAATAAAAATATTGATTAGGTATAAAATAGGCACATGCAATTGGTATTTTTTTAGGGAAAATTGTTTGAAGTATTGATGGAGCTGTGATGAAATAAAAGAACTCATAATTGAGTAAAAACCAAAGAAAAACATAACTAACTGTTTACTTTTTGAGAAATAATTGCAAATACAAATTGATAATAATGGATAAGGTACAGTTCATTGATGAAATACTTTTATGCTTATTCGTTTATAGCATGTCTTACATGCTACGTTTAAAGAAATCCCTCAGTGAAAAGAGCACACACACAGACACTCACAGAGAGAGAGAGAGAGAGAGAGAAAGTATAACTATATCAGATTATCGGTTAATGAGACATCTGGAATATTACACTACATACATGTAACGCTCATCAAAGGAAATTAGTTCGAACCACTAGCTGCTTTTCTGCCTCATGAGAATGGTTGAAATCCATTAGGGATATTCTGTGTGTTTATTTTACTATCTCAAAAGTAGTTTTGCATTTTCATGTGTTACTTATGTGATCAGTTCAGCAAAAAATATCCAATAATATTGTTGACTATGGAATTATCGAATGCAATCGTGGGGTTTTTGTACAACATTTTGTGGTAATAAAAAAATTGCATGAATAATTGATATAAACTTGCATCCTAATTAGAAAACTTAAAGAAAAAACAGTTTCATGCAAATTTTCTTGTTAATTGTTTCATAAATCAGGGGAAATCTAAAAAAAATAAAAGACAATATGAAAAATTAGTGACTCGTAATTATTTTTATTTTTTATTAAACCTTTTGTGATTATTTTCATAGTAGAGAGAAAACTCGCTTTTTATCACTCTTACTGAAAAATAAAGATGCATTCTTTAAACTAATATAAGTTCCTAACGAATATTTACCTTATATATTACTAATAGTATTTATGAGGTTTCAAAATAGTTCTGTGTAATTTAGAAAAAAACCCCTGAAAATCGATTCATAAATACATATGAACCATGTTCAAGAATGTATAGTAATTCTAAACTATTAAAGTTATTCTGTATTAAAATGCCATTTCAGATATTAGTAATTGGAAATAATATTTGAATTTTAAAGTATTGAAAAAAATTAAAGCATAATACATACTATTTCTAAGAACAAAAAATGGTTGAATGATGATATCTAGTAATTGACGCATTCATATATTGACGAAAGACTAAAAATTGGTTGGTGAACATATTTAGAATACATGTTTTATATTGTATATAAAACATATAGACATATTTTATGAAATGAAATAGTTTAAACAATAAATGCGTGAAAAAGTTTTTTGGATCGTTTGCAATACTGAAATGACTCATTCAATGAAACAATTAAAATGAATACAAATATAAATTAGCTGGCACGATCACGTGGTGCTTGGCAGTTCAAGCAATCAAGTTTTGACATGATGCACTGAAATATGCGTAACAGATTTCATTTCAATTTTTTATTTACCTTACGCCTTTGTCGGAGGAGCAATTTTATGGAAACTTGTGGCTGGCGAGTTGGCTTTTTCTGAAACGTCCGTCAAGTAGGGAGTTAAACTATGATCGCACCACGATATTTTCATTTCTATATGAATATATTCAGCATATTTGTTGTATGTGAAAATGTTATTGTTAGAATAGATATTTTATATCAATTCTGAATAAAGAAATACTGAATCTAATGACATGAAAATTCTGAAAACATTTCTGATTCTTTACAATAGAGCAGGATTTCAGAAAAAAGGCACCAGCCATAATTCAATCACGAAATATGTGCTTGCAATAATACAAAAGAAGATATATGTAACGAATGCAAATAATATAAATGGATGGATGCGTACCAACCATCAGAGTTTACTTGTTAGAGAAAAATATTTGGATAGAGCCTTTTGGAATAACGTATACATTATTGCAAAATTAATAAATCTTCCATTTTTGATAAAGAATAATATATAATTTAATGTATGGATTTTTTGTGTAATATACAAAGAAACTGATACATGTTTGGTACTGCATAAGCAGTTATTTATGAAAAGTTTTACAAATAGTTACAAGCTATATATTTGAATTGTTAACGGATACCTACAATAAAAATATTATTTATTAGATAGCATAAACATTCAAAGAATTTACAGATATGTGCTCATATTTTTTTCAATATGAGTTTATTTTTCTAGATTCGTGTGAAGCAAAGCCACAATCTGTACTTTTTCGTTAAGTGGGAGCCAGGGAAAAAACGCCAAAGAAATTTTCGTTTTTTTGTTATTGTCAGTTCTTACAGAACTGAAATTATCTCAACTATTTCAATTTTAAGGATTGCGAATGCAAAGATCATTATTTAGTTCATATCGTGTGGTATTGCACTGATTGTATTTGGTATTGGTACTGACTGGTATTGTAGTATTTGGTATTGTATTGATTTATTGTTGTACTGATTTAGAAAAATAGCTAATCAAATGCTTATTTCATACATTAAAAATAATAAAACAAAACAATAGATGTATATTATGATTGTCACAAACATTTGTGCTGAAATCATTTGTTTTTCATGGAATGTTTTAAATGTTTCAAAAGTTGTATTTGCCATTGCTGGAGCTTTGCTCAAAATAGCGAAAGTTCAAAAGCTATTATTTTTGACATATTTATTAATTCTATATTTAATTCAAGTTTATACATTTTCGATATTTTACATTATCAGCTGTTTGCATATTAAACATGAATTAATGATCATTCATGAAGAGCTATTCTCCAAATATAATGTACGTTTTGAATAATGTTTACATATCTATTCTGGTATGGAATCCAGAGAGCTTGATATTGATAAGTTTTTATTTTTAGTATTTATGTCAACTTTACTTAACTCTTTGAACATGTGTCATATTTTAAAAATTTACTTAAATTCCAAATAACGTAAAATTATTTTAAACGCTGAGTTTGACTTTCCTTTGCATTTTTCTGCGTGTTATCTTATTACGAACAACATCAACTTTTACCATAGAAATTTCGAAAATAACAAATACAAAAAAAAAGTTCAGAAGTAGCATCGGTATTAACTCAAATGAAAATAATGCTTTTGAATTCTGAGATATATTTGGACGCAAACGCGTATTAGAAGAAACTTTATTTTTGGAATAATTAGAGTAATTTTTATTTATCTTATTCTAAAACTTCTATAATTAATTATTTGCGGCATTATTACACTTTGTGAAGAATATATTACAAGACTGCATTTTCATAGTGACATATCCTTATCATGCTATAACTAAGAATTTAGTTATCACATTTTTTATCATTTTTTTTATTTTGACAATATCAATATTTTGGAGAAATATTTGCCTATTAAGATAGTAAATAGAACATTATTATACTATTTGGCATATTTGAATTACTGTAAGTTTCCTTTTATTTGAAGCATGCTGCTGAATCTCGTTATTCGTTTTCACCAGCAATGATGGTACTTAAGGCTGCAATATTGTAATAAAAAAACTAGCATTTTTCATTTCATTGGCTTACGGGGAAAACTCTGAAGGAATTCAAATATGTATATTCACCATTACGATCATAATTTTTATAACATTTATAACATTGTTATCTTTAAAAGCTTGATTTCTGAAGTATTCCAAAATGTATATGGACTTTTTTTAATGTAAACATGAGAATTTGTGAATCATCATTAATAATACAGATCGATTTGATTCAATTTTTCATTCGAAATGCGTGTATTGCTGAAATTTTTTATTCCTTTGCTTCAACAATAAAAGTTATTAAGGTCTGCGATAATGTAATAAACTCGCATTGTTCATTTCATTGATTTATGGGTAAATATTCAGAAGAAATTGAAATATATATATGTTACGGGTAATGCAATAAACTGGTGACTATATAATAACCGATAATTATATATAATTACTGGTTATAATATATAAAGACCGGATTAATCACATTCACGGCAACATATATATATATTCTTCTTCGAAGACATAATGTTTATCACTTCCGTAACTGTGTAATTATTGGATTTCTTGAAATCATACTTCATCCTAAAATAAATTAGTTTTTGTCCAAAATGCATGGGGATCGGAAATCGTTGTTAGGAGAAAGGATTCGTTAGGCACAAGTAGCAAACACTTTCTAATATTGTATGAATTAACCCTAGAAAGGTAATATTTAAAGAAAAACTAACAAGAATTATAACCATTCGTCTAGTAGACGAAGTGTATTTAAAATCAATTTTTAAAGCTAATTTAAATAAAAGCATACTACCTGCAGATGATTTCAGGACTCCTGATAGTCAAGTTGGAAAAAAAATATTATTTATTTATTTTCGAAGCAATCTTTACACATATATACGTGATGTTCTCTCCACGTTGCTCTTGAACATAACAAACAGAAATTGCGTGTCATTATGCGCAAATTATACAAGCAAAATGCACAAATTTGTCTTTTTTAATTTTCGATTGTTCAAGTCGTTGAATGTTTAAATTCAATTTTAGAAGTTCACTTATAATAATCCTTGTTAATCGGGGCGAAGTTGATATGTTGAGACGCTTCTGCATCCATGGAGCAAGAAGACATTCAGTAAAATCTTCATCTCCCGATTCATTCTCAGAAGTAGAATTATCTTCCTCACTTAATGCTTTCAATAATTAACGGATAGCTTTTGGCCTAACCCTCAAATTTTCTCCGCGAAAAGGCTTTGACATCTCCAAACATACACAGAAATACCTTCTTGATACTAAGGGGGCAGATAACCATTCGTTTCTGAGACGACTATTGTTCTGGATATACTACAAACAGAAATATTTCGGGGAAAAGGAATGCCCTCATCTGTAGTTCCCAAGGTCCGATAATGGTACCGAGTCTAACGATCCATTTACCATTATAGGAGAAGAATAGTCGGTTATTTCGTAAGCGTTCGTTCAGGAGACGAATGGTTAGCATTCTATTGTTAATTGTTGCAGCTTTTCTAAGATAGGCGCATTCAAACTTGGAAAATACTATTTATATTTTTCAATATAGTTCTTATCTCAATGATTTATATACGCTATTTTCTAGATGCTTTAATTAAATTGAAATTGAAGATTTTATTATATTCCTCTATACCAATCACACAAGCATAGAACACACATAATGACTCATATTTTTTTTACTGACATATTTCAATCATTTTATTTTAAAATTACAAATCTTTAAAAAAAGTATTTGAAGTCACATAATTCTCTGGATTTGGTTATATTTGAGATACATTATTTAAATTGACATTTAATTAATGACAAGTTTCATTATTATATTGCCGAAAAAATAAAGACTGTGATAATTCACTATAGCTCTATTGGCAAAGCATTAGACTATGAATCCGTCGTCTCTGGCTTGGTTTCAAACCAGCGCATTTTATGCAAAAATTAGAATTTTAATCAAATTTTTTTCTTATTATTTCTCTAAAATCAAGATAATTCTAGAACAAATTCAAGATCACAAGTTTGAAGTCATCATGCGAGAACACTATTATTCTTTAATTATACTATTCCTATTCTAAGTCTATTCTTTAATACTATTATTCCTATTCCAAGTCTTTATTTGATTTTATTAGTTTATCATTAAACAGCTTAAACCAGTTTGAAAAAAAGCAATGCTTGAAAAGCACGTCAATTTTTTAAAAACGTATTTGTTTTCAAAGAAGAGTACATAATAATGATGGAATGCTGGTAAAAGTAGGTACAAATATATGGGATTAAAAGATGTTGATGAATATTACCATTTATGCTAATTTATTTCCAATGTGATTTCGAGCTTCAATTATTCATTGCTTCCAAATATTCAAAATCGCTTAACGAAAAAAAAAATCATGCTCCCACCTGACAAAAATCAAATTAGCATTCTTTAACAAGCTGAAGAAACGTAGCTAAGGGATCCAGAGAAATCAGAAAAAAAACATCTACGAAATCAGAAAAAACATCTGCAAACAGCCTTTAATTGATTTGAAGTTTATAGCATTTTTATCACTTTTGAATTTTGAGGAATTGGAAGTGCAGTTCAATCAGATTCGGTTTGAAGTGGAAACAACAATTTTTTCCCTCATATTCCCATTTCGAACTCTTTCTTTAGATGAATTCCTTTAAAAATAATTTTTATACTACACACAAAAAGCGATTAAAGTTGCAGATCATTAAAAATTGTGTTTTTGCTGCAATCATTGATCGAAACGTTGAATATAAAATATATAATTCTCTCTGACCTACATTTGAAAATTGTTTGGTAATATTCACTCATAGATGGTCAGTATGAATTAAAATTTCAATGCCAAGTTCTAAACGTGGCCTGTTATATGTAATGAAATAATAATTGCTATAATAAATAATTTAGTTATTATTATAATGTTAAATATTATAATATAAATGATATTAAATAAAAACTATTTCCCATGTTGTTTCTATTATGTATACTATAAATAAACTGATTTGAATAATTTACTTCATTTTAAAGAAGTCACAAATATTTGGTGAAATATAATTGATATTGCGATGTTTAATAATGACAGCTTTCCCTTCTGATTTTGAAATTAAAAAAAAATAATGCACCATAAGGATAAAGAAACAGGTTTTAAAAATCCAATTTTAGATAAATATTTTTTATAGAACATTTAATTTCTGAGATGATGAGTTGCTACTAATTACTATCTGTAGTATGAATATGGACTTTTAAATGTGTTCAATATAAATATGTTGCTATCACATTGATTTTTAAATTCTGGTGAGTAAAAGTAATGGGTTGATTTCTTTGTCCTTGGTAATTTAATTACTTTTTATATTAATGTATATATACCTGTTTGGAATACAATGATATTGTTTCATAAAATTATATTTGAATGGTATATTACAGAGCATGGAAACTGAATAAAAGTAGCAAAAAATTAGTTTTGTTTAGAATTCCTTATCTGGAATAAAAAGTAAAGTTTTCAACAGTTTTGACAATGAATGACGAATGAAAATTCTGAATTATAAGGGTTTCTTTAATTTCTCTGTAAAAGCAATACGTTTGGTCCAAAGAAATCATTCGCCCGTATTGAACATGTCACTGACTTTGAACCATTGATAGGAATATTGGTAGAAAACCTCTTTTATCAGATAACGAAGTGGCCCTTTGCGCTTATAGACGAATTAAAAAAGGAAGGATTCATGTCTATAAATGTAGTTAAAGGTATTCTTAAGTTTCATGAAACCGCATGTGAGCCCCGGAAAATGTGAATGCGAAGTTACAGTTACAACTAGTTTTTCAAATGTTCTTGCAAGTTTCTGCTGAATATCATAAGGGCGAGAATTTTCATCAGCTCCCATGCAAATGGTTTTAAGCAAGAATTTAACGGTACAGTGGACTGTTTTAGCCAATTTTGGAAATTATTTAGGCAGTATTATAAAATTTCTTACGCATATGTATTTAAATATAAATGAGTCAAATTTCTTAAAAATCATTTTAAAACAAAATAGATTTTTAAAAAATTCAAAAGATTCATAATTTAAAATTTTTTTAAATATTTATCGCCATTACATTTTAATTTTTTTAATTTTTTTTCTTATTACCCAATGTAAATTTATTTGAAATAAAAATGCAATATCAATTAAAAGCTAATTCTTTAGAAATATTTTTATGTAAACTTAATGACTTTTCAAGAGAATTTAATGTTTTTCTGAATAGAAATTGAATTTTAATGAACTAAAAATACTCGAAATGTAAAATACATACCCCATTTTCTATTAATGCTTGACATAAATCTTTTTAATTAATCTCATTTAATTAATTAAAATATTAAGACGACTGGAGCATTTCAAAAATATTTAAATATTATTACATTATTATTTTGAGAAAAGTCATTAAGAAATACCCTTTTCCCTCTTAAACATTAAAATATTTATTTTATTGAGCAAATACATATCATAACACTATTTTAGTTAAATAAAAACATATATTTTAGTGAAGAAACGGTAAATATAAAATTGTACCTTTTTTGCAAGATATAGTTCGTTTAATAAATGAAACCATGATTATTCTGTACACCATGATAATAATTGCGTTTTGTAAAAAAGTTATAAAAATTCTCTCCCTTTCTAAGAGACAAATGTTTGAAAATTATTACATCTGGTCAGCTGTGGGATGACTGTATGACTTTTTTTCTTTGTAATTACCCCAAAAGGGGGGATTCTCCCTCTTAATGGAGCCATTCCGACATGAATAGAGTCCAGATAATGAGTCAAAAGTGCGTTCTACAGCTCTCTAAAGAAAGAAATCGGGTCAAAATCTCCATGTGTAAATCTTTCCTTACTTGGGAGGGTCAGCTACGAGGGTAAATGATTAGCAAATATTCCCATGGTCAACTGCAGACCACTGTGGATATTTCTGAAGAATTATTGGGTGAGTGGTATCTGCACCGCACCAATGCGAAAATGAGAGGTGGAGTTTGACAGAGGATAAAATGGAAGGTTTTGAAAGGAAGAGGATGAGCGAAGGAGCTGTAGAGTTGGAGAGATACCTCATGATTACGAGGACAACAGGAGATATTTCTTTGAAGATAAGCTTAGAGCTTTTGATTAAAGATCTATCCGAAATATATCCATAGATCCTACCACAGTAGTAGCCGGATACGCTAACAGCCTATTAGTTTTCCGCGTATTAGTCGAGGAACTGTTAACCCAGATGTAAATATTTTCCAGCATATTAACCTAGATGAGGATGAGTTGTTGTTTTCATTGTATATACGTTGTAAATAAAACATTTGTGTTTAAACGCTACCCATTTATTTGATCAGACAGGATCAAGTCCTGGTGTAATACGTACTGGCATTTGTATGCCTTACGGACAAATGAAACTCATTTACGCTTAAATGATGCTGTGAAAACACAGTAAGCTACATATGGGATTCTGGAAAATAATAAAAAAATAATATCCTGAAAAGATGTTGTACGATCACAATCATAATGCCATGACATTCCTCATATGCCACTGTATGATTTGAATTCCCAGTGAACATTATTATTGTGTCCTATTTCTTTGGGAATATTCATACAACAAAGTTTTTGAAAGACCATGTTATTTTCGACTTTAAGGTAAACAAACTCTATGGTAAATATGACAAACCAATGGCTCGCGTGCCATTGGTGGCACGCGACATAATATTTGGGACACGACAATGATCAGACCGGTTTACACGTGACTTCATTTGATAAGCTAAGCATGTCTCCAAGTCAATTAATTGGGAATTGAAGAATTTGAAATGCAATCGAAATGCAATCGATTTTAAGTCTAGTTTAAAATGGTTTAAAAATGTATTGGAACAAGGAAAAAAAATCGGAAGGGATTGAAACAGAAAGATTAACTAGAAATATAAGTAAAGATGCCGAAACGAATGCCATGCGGCAAACCCTTGGACGAATTCCAGATACATCTAACTATTTGAAGCATCTTGCTCTCTACTAAAAGTAACATCTTACAATCCTATATTTTTCATATAAACTGCAACAAAAGAAGTTACACTAACGTTACTTTCACTGGAATTACACAAATAATTGAAATCTTTACTTGCATACAGTGCGTAATGTATTTTTTCATAGTATATAAATAATTTTGAGATATTAGTTACTTTAATTATTACTTTAATTATTACTATTAATTACTTTAATTATTTATATTAACCATCATGTTTATCATAAATTATTAAAGTAATTGATGTTTAGTATAAATAATAAAAGTAATTAATTTTTATTATAAATGATTAAACTTAAATAATGTCATTTTATTTCTACAAGAGAACTAACATTTTTCAATAAAATAAGGAAATCTCTAGCTTGAGTATTTTTTCATTAATTACTTTATATTATTGTTAACTCATTTTTCTACATTATTTACTAATATCAAGAAGATTTCAGGTCATTGAATTTAAATCCTTGAATTCTTCATTTATCATTAAGAGTTCGACTAACTTTAACATTCTCCTGTTTTTAACTATGTTTCAGAGATGTAATGTCACTAATGTCGTAAAATAAACAGAAATAAAGTAATACGAAAAGAGGTGTGGTTGTCACTCGTGTCATTGAGTGACCTCAGACTTATCTAACCTCAAGTTTTGGAGACATTATTTTGTTCGAGGCCACTGCCCTATAGAGTATAGTGAAGTACGGGCGTGTTGTTTTCGACTTTTTACTCTTGAGACATATTTAAATTTATTTTTCCGTTTTGCAAACATATTGCGTCTGCTCTTATTTTAATTATTTAACATATAGAGAATTTAATTTGTTTCTGTCTTCAAAAGTTCATTGAAAAGAGAAGTTTTTGACATTTAGATAAAATTTCATTTGCTCTCTCTCTCTCTCTCTCTCGCTATCTATCTATCTATCTATCTATCTATCTATCTATCTATCTATCTA
>JAOUZG010022297.1:1833316-1843435 GCA_026289955.1 Argiope argentata
AATATTTATAGTAAATTAAAGAATACCTTATAATCTTTATTTTTTTAATCACACTTTAACTGTTAATAAAAATCTGTGCAATTATTAGCAAACTAAACTCAACGATTTGGAGAAAAGTGACGCATACTTCAGACACTGAGAACAGCATGTTCACAGCTTCTCTTTTGTCAAGCTTTAAGCAAATATTTGAACTTTAAGATTTGAAAAAATAATGCCGAAAATGTAAATTTATTTTTATGCCTTCTGGCACTTTGCAAGCCCATAAGCGGTTATCTGCTACCGATTTAAGCCGAGTTGGCGTCATTTGTGTTTTCAATAGCGCCAACTAAGGCCAAGTGCAAGACTTAGCTACCCAAGTTTCACAAACCTTTTTAATGGGTAGACTTCATTCATGCATTTTATTCACTCATCCACAAATCTCAATTTAGACCTGAAACAGACAACGATCAACTCTGAACTAGTATCACCAGTGGTATTACTCTCTCTGTGATCACAGCAGATTTATACTTATGCCAGCAATTATGTACAAAGAAGAATCTTCGACCACCATTTGGCCATTCCATTCACAAATCGCAATTTAACCAGTTAGTTGTGGAGCTTAGTTTCAAAAAATCACCGCAGGGTGCCGAATTTTAAAAAAAGCAACGTCGTGCACACATGTCAAACGCAGGGCAAATAATATTGTCACACATTTAACGAAAAACGAGAAAGGGTTACATTTTTATTTGTCGAATAAACTAACAATTCGTTTCTAAATATGTTGTTCTTACTAAAAGCTTGAAAATTGTCAAAAAATAATAAAATAAATTAGCAAGAAAAATTAAAGATAGCAAGAGTAAACAAGAAAATTAAGGAAATAGTTTACAAAATTTCAATCTATGTGTGTGTGATATGTTTCAAAAGACGGTTCTACGCAAAGTGCGACTTCACAGGTCGTACACCAAAACCTTGATTCCTTGCGTTTTCCATTTTTTGAGCAAACGACACATCTCCGGAGAGGATTTGGTTTTGATGGAGCAGACGACAAAAGATTTGGGAAATGTTTACCAATGAGCCGTGTTGATTTTGCGGATATCGATGATCGAACAATTTGAGATTGTTTTTTCTTGAAATACATATTTTTTGACAATTTCTTACACAAATTATAGTAAAAAGTTCAGTTGACTTAGTTTTTAGCCATTTTTTTTGTATAATACATTGTTAATATAAAGGGAACATATCACGAAATAATATTCGTATTTTATTTTATTGAGATTCCGTGTTTTTATTGCGAATGGTAATTTTTTATTTTACACGACGAGTATACACGTCAACCGCACCTCAGCAAAGGTTTGGTCCAACGTGTATACACGTTGAGCGCACTTAACTGGTTAAACCTGAAACAGAGAGCGATCCTTTTTGAAACAGTATCCCCATGTACTACTTTTGACACAAAGAACATTTTGTCCAAGACAGATTTATACGTGAACCATCAACCAGGTAAACGGATTGTCTTGGTTAGTGGAGTCCAAACTTACTACCTAAGTAATACGAGTCCATCGCCCTACCAACCAGGCTATCCCGGCCTGAATTGCAAATTTACAAGACTTTTGTTTCCAAGAATTGTAAATCTCATAAGTTTTTTGATAACATTATAATATTTTCTACCATAACAATGACTTCATGATAACAGTTTCTAAATTTAAGTGTTCAGTTTTTTTATTTCTTTCATGGAGCTAACACGCTCTAATTGTCTAAAGACATCTTCTCAATAAAATTGCGGGGTATCAGTGGCAACATCAATCCATCCAAAAAAAAAGAAGAATTTATGGGGTAATTGCGCCTTGATGTCTTTGTCTCCAAGGCGATAAACCAACCTCCGATAAAAACTGCCAGTTCCACTGGTTCGAAAAGAAAATAAAATTCCCCAAAGACTGGAAACAGAGAGAATGAAGAATGTGATAAAATCTTAGTCCTGATTTATCTTATTTCGAACAGCTAAAGTATTAAGAAAGGAATGAACTTTTTTTTTATTGGAAGTAACAAGTTTATACCCCTGC
This sequence comes from Argiope argentata, assembly GCA_026289955.1. NCBI lineage: Eukaryota > Metazoa > Arthropoda > Arachnida > Araneae > Araneidae > Argiope > Argiope argentata. The sequence goes on from JAOUZG010022297.1 coordinate 1,835,356, forward strand.
AGATTTCAAGTTGCTGAAAATTGAACAAAACAATTAACTAAGGAACAAAGAAAGCAAAAACATTTTAATCCACAATCGATTAAAGCATGATTGTACCCTTTTACAATTGTATTGGTGTCAGCATGTAGAGCTTAATACTAATTTTAAGGAGAAATGATTTAAATGAGGTTGGAGTTTCATAATTGTTGTATTTTGTGGTAAACTTTCTAATTATAACATATAGCATATTTCTAATTATATATATATAAACATTATACTGAAAATGATAGTTTATTTTTTAACGAGAAATGATAGAGAATTTTTATCAATGAGAATAAAACTGTTAGCAAATCTTTATCTAATGGGAAAATATTTTTTCAGAAGAATATAAATTAGAACGAAAAAATATTAATATTATAAATCGATATTACTTTCAATGCGCAATGATAATTTATAGCTTAGTTAATTTTTTTAATAATACACATAAGTTAAATTTCTTAAAACATATAATTGGTAGTTATGAATGATATTAACTTGGTATTCCTTTTTAGTAATTGTACCATCTTAAATATTTTAAATAAGAGTTAGTATGTACTGTCAGGAAATTATAAATATGAATACAATAAATTGATATTTCATCAATTAATTATTAATAATTACTAATTCTAATAAAACACTAGATAATTTTTCTAATTTATTAATTTATCAAATAACATTATGTATTTATCACTAACACAAAATTATATATATAATCATATTTTAAACTCTAAATAAAATCCTAATTAATTTCCAAAGTTTTGTTTTAATTTAGCCCTTGATAGCTTCATTTTAAGATATTCTCTTATTTCCTGATCCCATTCCACATTTTTTATTTAATTAATACAAGAAAACTCCCCGCCAATACTTTTGTCAGCGATTACCACGCTCCCAATGAAGAAATAAAATATTGCTGACTTAAACAGATTGTTGTTTAACACATTAAACAGATTACTGACTTAAACTGACAAGTAAAAGATCATTATGATTCCTTTACTTGCGACTGATACGTGTCAGAAATCCCTATTCAAATTTCACCATATGTATTAACAGGATTAAAATTATAATTAGTTTTTAATCATTCCATTTTGCGTCGGTCTGCGTTGTGTTTGTCGCTTCTGCTTGTAAATAATGCAAATCTAATGACTCTTTATTGTTCCCATAATGCAATAAAGCGAAGTTAAACAATTTGAATTTGCCAGAATCACTGATAATCTTGAAAATAACAGCAAATCAAACGGAGATAAATTTATTATGCTTGGAAATAATGTCCGATACAAGCCTTTTATAGAAATCGTTATATTTAAACATTTGACTAGACGGATTGAATTCCATTCTTGAAAGTGGAATTCTGTCTTTATAAAACGGTTATTTGAGGATTTTGGTTTCATAAATACGGAAAATACTTGTCCATTTTTTCTGCAATGAAAACTATTTTCATTTCATATATGGGGATTTGTTGATGTTGTTAACAAAATTGCTATTTCAGTTCTATGAGTTTTTAACTTTATGACACATAAGTTTCATTTGTTATATTTAGTAATTCTTGCTTCTTATATTTGCTGATATGACATTCTCCTTATTACTTTTGAAATAATTTAGTAGAGAATATTGTTGTTTGAAATTTCTTTTATTAGACAAATAGTTTGTTAAAAATTTTGAGTGTTATAATGATGTATTTCTAAAATGCAATTTTGTGATATAAATAAAATGGTATTTCATACTCTAATGACTTCGCAGTAAGTTATTCTTGCAATATATAGAAAATATGTATTTTTATGATTAACTTAATATTTTAATATTACAGTTTAATGTTACAGTTTCTGAATGAACCCCTTCTAATTACAGTGAAGGCATTACTGCTTCATTTCTATACGTATATAAAAATATTAAAGCTTTTTAAATAAATGCAATTTTGATTACAAGTTTGTTATATTGTTTACTTCAGCAAATATCCCCATTTTAAGGGAGAGAAATTTATAAATATTTAAAGTAGGTGCTTGAGGCATACAGTCCCACGTATACTCGAAATCAGTGAGCAGAGATTCAAAAAAATAGTCAGTATAAATGAAGGTTCTGGAAAATACAAGAATTAAGGCGATATTGCTATTTGGAGAGAAACTCCGTTGATACATTCATAACATTCCTTAAATGATTTAATAGACGTGTTGAATGTAAAGTGTGTCAATCGAGTTAATTTTATAATTCAAGTGTCTTTTGTGAAGTAAGATTTTTATTTGTGCTGCTGTTTTGTTAAACGTGTATAACATTTCTGTAAGAACTGTTTTTGCACCCTCTTTGACTATAATTTTTCGCTTGTGTTTTTGCTTTTTCTTGTGGAATGAAGCATCATCACGCTATATTGTTTAATATAATTTATATAATATTTAGTATTCCTCGCCTTCGGAAAACTAGTTTGTTCATCTATATTAACGACTGACTTTTAAACTGTAAATAATTAACCTGGAATTTATAATTATAAATTTCCTGTGCTTTAATACAACTTAAAAACAGAAACTCAATTAAATAAGTTTACTTAAAAAATAGTTTATTTATAGTGATATGAAAGCTAAAATCAAAATTTATACTGCAGAATTGTGGATTGAAAAAATTGAGCGATTGGATCTTTTATGGATCAATTTAAATTCTGATATAACGATTAAAAACATACTGTATCAAACTGAATTACTCAATATTATTGGAACTACAGAAAAGTTAACGGATATGAAATTAGTCACATTAAAAATTTGTTTTAAAGGACTAAATGGTAAAAAGACGATGATATGATCATTTTGGAAGATGTAAACATCAATTTTCATAAGCATGTCAGCTATTAATTATCTGATGATAGTTAAGCCTAAAGCAGATGAGGATTGCCCTGTGACCGAACTTAAAAACATTCTGATTTATAGCATAGTAACATTACCACAATGCAAAAGTAATTGCTTGTATAGCGTAGATGTTATCTGGCTTATGAAACTTTCATCATAAGTCTCACTATTGCGCAATATTAAATCTTCTATTTTGAAGTTCTTAAGTTTTTTCTTGAGTTAATAGATTTCTTCGTTTAACAAATGGCTTTCATATCTTTTTATGATTTGCAGTTCCAACAATTAACTAAGCGAAGCACTCAATTCAAATCAGTTAACTGTAAAATTATTCAATGAAGTGGTATATAATTGGTATTTTAAACATGCATTTTAATTTCGCTAATCGACCACACGTAATAAGAATAATCCACGTACGTTAGTGTCTTGTATATATAGATTTGCCAGCCTTCTGCCACAGAGGTAGCATGTCTTCCTGGTTATCAGAGCACCCTGGTTCGAGTCCCGGTCAGGACATGATAGTTCTGTGTGTTTTTTGAGAGGTATATGAATGTAGGTAGGGGTAGGCCTCTGTAAAAAGGAGCAGTACAAACGAATTTGGTGAGTGAGTTGCTAAGTCGTTCTCTAGACAACAGTTGATGCTACTTCGAAAACAAGAGAAGCTGATTCGGCTTAAAATCTCTGACGGCCGTCAGAGCGCTTGGCCATTGGGAAGGATATTAGTAATAACAACATTGTTATATAGATTTGACACTATTACACTGTATTAAAAACCAATTCTTTTTAATTTTACTTAATTTTTGATATTCCGTATTTGCAGAGAAGCTCTAATCTCTATTAGGTTTCGTTCCCCACGTATTAAAGCTGTTGTATGAATAAGATTTTAAATTTGTAATTAGATATTTTATTTCGGCTGACGTTTTGGATTTTTGCTTCTAATTCGTAGTTAATTAATAATTTCTTCACGTAAAATAAAACGCTATAAAATTATTAGCTGCGCTACACATTGAAGAAATATAAGATGACAAAACCTATAAAACTAATGAGTACGTTGACTTACTGCAACCAGTATCATTTGTCAAATTGTATTTTTCCAATTTAAATAAATGGACTGTTTCTTCTAATGCTGGTTTCGTTCACTTTCAGTACTTTATAAACTTGAAATTTCTTAAGATTCGTAAATGAACTTTTAGTAAGCAGATGACCTTCATATTTCTAAACAAATATTCATATTCTTTGAATGCAATATTTAATCAAATGACGAACTGAAATGAAGGTCGTGCGCTTTCATTTATTATTGTTAACTTATTTTTTGAAACAAAAATATTTGTCGGAACATTTATTTGATAGTAAATAAATTTGTATTTCTGCAAATAAATATTTATATTTCATAATATTTATAGAAATAAAATTTGAAAAATTTTGATGGATTTTGGAGAAAAAAAATCTTAAAAAATTAGGGTATGTCATACGAATTTATATCCTTTTAATGTATACTTTTATTTTTAAAGTCAGGAAGCAATCACAAAATCTCCATTTCTAATATATCATAAATAGTAACAGAATTTTAATTCAGATGTAATATATTTGTACAATACCGAGTTCGATTTAAACATTATTATTATATTTTTGTTTGTTTAAATTAATATAATTTTTTTCTCTTTCCAAGACAAAATCGGAAATTTTAATTTTTAACAAAAAGTCATCATTTTCGGGGTTACATAAAAGTCTTATTTGTTTCAGCTGCTTCAACATATATGGAAATAATAATTTGAAGTATAAATTTCTTGTTGATTTAGTCCGATTATTTAGATTAGGATATGGAAATTTAATTTAGTGAAGAAAGAGTTTTTAATCCATTTAATTTTTTTATTTGTGAATCATTTTTATTTTTAATTTTTAGTCAAAGAAAAATTTAAACTACATTAAGAAGAACTTTCTTATAAAATTTTAAATTCATTAAAATGTTAATTTAGTTTTTCAATCAAGATGTTTTAATAAAAAAAATCACTTTGCAATACAACGCGATTTAAAAAAAACTACTTCTCTTTATTAAAAGGAAATACACATAATTTAAGAATACCATTTTTTGAAGGAATCGAAGGAATATATTCATGTAATGGGATTATTCTTTATTTATTACAAGAATAAGGAGGACTGACTGTAAATCTCATTTGGTATGCGCATTTATTTGTGATAGAAGTTTCGCACAGAATAAGACGGTTACAGCTGCAGTTAAATTCAACGTAGACAAACTTGCGACCAAACTTTTCTCATTTTCCTGCTGCCAAATGCAACTGCGTGTTCTTTTATACATAATAGAATTTCTGACAGATCGCATTTATTTGTTGATGTTTGCTGTATGGCAACAACATTAGCTCCATTCTTTTTTATATTTATATCTTTTATATTCATACTCTGCTATTTTTTAAAACTTTTTTCAATTTTTTAATTGTATTCTTTTTTTTATATTATTCAATTATATTATTGCATAACAGTAAATCAATGCTTTTTTACCAAGATTTATCGTTTACGTCAAACGAAATATTTTAAATTAGTTAAATGATGATTCTTAAATTGATGTAGTAAAAATATTTCGACTTATTTTCTTTCATTAAATTTAAAGTTTAAAAGTTCGTAGTTCCTTTTTCTCCAAATACTTTCTCTAGAACTTTGAATTTTTTAAAATTAACTACATTCTTTAATACTTTATTTAGTTTATATTCCCGTCTAGCTTTTATTATGAAACAAATATCATCATTCTAAACTTTAATCAGATGTCAAAGAAGGTTCATGAATAGGTAAAACTATCTCTAAATCTGCGAGAGAACATTTCACGTTGCCATTTCCTTTTGTAGCTACATGACGGTTATCATGCAGTAGATATTATCAGCCTTTTTATGAAATGAGTTTTAACCAGATGGCGAGGAAGGTATTTGGTTCGGGAAAATTTTGCTTTGAGCAGGCTTTCTGGTACAGAGTTAATGAATCTTCCTCGTGTTCGGGGAGTCCTGGGTTCTTGTCCCGGTTCGGGCATGGTTGTTCTATGTGCTATCTGTGAGATGAGTGTCAGTGCCCTTCTACAAAAAAGGGCTGTGAAAGCAATTAAGTGTGACTAAGTCGTACGCTTGACCCTAGTTGAAGCTACTTGAAACAAGAGACGCTCTTTTCGGCTTAAAATCTGCTGATATAATCAGCAGGGCTTGTCCATGGCAAGTGCCATAAGTAACAACAGCAGATAAAGTTTCTAAAGTTTATTTTTAGAGAAAGTGCTGATTCCGTTAATCTGAGAATTGGAGTACCCTACGGTGGAAGACTGTATCATCTCCGTGTCTGTTAGTTTTAGTAGGGAATAATAGAATAGCCTACACGATTAGGGTGGCCTTACCAGGTGTAAACACTCCCGACGTACTTCCCCGACTCCTCCTAGTGACACTGCCTTGCTACGTTGAGACCACTAACAGGTCTACATTTGTTTATCATACGAACGAAAAGATAGATACTATTGCCGCTTCGTTTTAAAGATACATGAATAATATCATAGAAAAGATATCACCATTCTGAGTTTTGATCAAATAATGATACTTGAAATGCCAAATATATTTATCATAAAAGTCTTTTACTTTAAGATTCTTCTTTGAAGCTATGTAAAGATGATTATGGGACAATTCATAATTTTGAACCGTGATCAAATAAAAGGTCGTTTCTTGCATCGCTATCACCGAAATTCTAAGAATTTGATGCACTGACAAAAATGAGAAACATTCTGAAGATATAATTTTTTAATTTAGAAGTAAGCAGTGATTCCGTTTTGTTTATTAACCCTTCCGCTGCCACGCACGAATATATTCGTGGGTGGCAAAATGTTACCCATTGCCAGCACGAATACACTCGTGATACATACAATATAATATAACGTACAACCTGTCAAATTTTCATACTTTTTATGGCCCCAAACATAAATACATAAGTGTAAAAGCTTGAGAAAACCCACCAATAAATTGTTTTTACAAAAATTCTTTTTTTTTTCATTTAACAGGTATGATATGGTATTTTAATTATTTAAAAGTAATTATTTATTTATGTATTATATTAATTATTTAATTATGTATTATTATTAATTATTTATTTACATTTTATAGTAAATATTTTAAGCAAAATTTTCACATATATTATATATCTTTATTTTCACATGTCTTTAGAATAGGATCTCTGAAAAAGTCCAATACATAATGGAAGTTTATGAGGACACATCGGACAATGGGTTCATCGAGTCTCCGGTCAGATATAATTTGTAACAAAGTTCAACGCATAAAGATGGTTTATCAGGACAGGTCGGGCAATAATACCAAATCCTGTTGCATTTCCATTGCCAACCACGATTGTACTCGTGTCTGATTTTTATACATGTAAATGATTATTTATGACAAAAAACGTGTATTTATTTTAAAACTAGCTTTTACCCGCGAATTTGTACGCGTGGAAATTTTGATGTGTATATGGGAGAACTGACAGTATAAAATGTTATCAAAACCGTATGCATGCATAAATTTTCAACCCTGATTGGAGCAAAGGAAAGGCGGGAATTTTTCGCGCCCGCTGTGGTAAACACAATGCAAGTAATGAAAGTAGGCAAAATGAATACGTACAGTTGGGAAAAAAATCAAGAGAAATGAACAGGAAATATCGAATTATATTAACACAAGAACAGCGTAAAAAAACGTGAATACACTTCTTCTTAATAGCTTCACTACTACAGACTGATGTTTTTCTTAAGTAGTAATTGGAAAAAATAAATACACTTACTGGGTTCAACTAATTTTTCTTATGAGCAGGAAACGATTTAAGAAATTTTATAAAAAAAAAGCTGAACTTTTCAGTGAGGAAAACGTCTTTCTGCCCTGAAATCTACGAAAGAACGAATCAATCTCAAAGAATTCCATTGGAATGGTAAGATAATGTTAAAATGAAAACGGTTAAATAAAAACAAACGATGTAAAAAGCTCGAGCAGATGTTTTTAGATTTTTTTTTTCTGTTATGAAATTCGTCAGCAGACGATTTTAAACAGAAATAATAAATAAATACCGGAAATAGAAAAATAAAAAACAAACCTTTCAAAAAGCTCAGGCAGATGTTTTCAGTATTTTTTTTTTATTTTTTGGTGGAAAAGTTAGTTTTTAATAAATAAAAAATTATAAATAAAATAAATAAAAATTAGCCTATGTTCTTCTGTAGA
>JAOUZG010022297.1:1914380-1934070 GCA_026289955.1 Argiope argentata
TATATATATATATATATATATATATATAGCAAATGATCATATATATTTACAATATTACTCTTGACTGAATTACATTACTATACGTCTTTTTCAAAGTTGCAGATTAAGCTCATTACTGTTTTAACAAATAAGTTTTCATTTGTTTGGAATTGGAGAAAATTAATAAAATTATTTTGAATTTCAAAGTGAAATACTTGTATTCCACTATATGAATAATTTAACTGATATCTTTTTTTAAAAAATATAAGTCTATTTGTGAATTATTATTAATTTTGCATTCGTTATCCTAATATACATATATTACACATGTGTTTTGTTTACATTTTTTTATTTCATTAAAAGATTAAAAAACTTAATTCCCTAAATTTAAAGTAGCCTAAGCGATTTCATAAGGAAAAAGTTTCACATTTTCTTTCCGTCAACATTTTTCAAATGATAAATATGCGTACAAAGTAAAGAAAATAAATAAAAAAAAAATTCAAAATAAACAAAGTAAAAATGTGTTATAACAACGTTTTACATATTTATGATCCTTTGTCAGCAAGCAGATTTTGTCGCGGGACGTATTTATCATTTTGGAAATGTAGGTAAACATCTTAAACAAATCTTACCATCAAAAACATGGATTTAGGAAGAATTTACTGCGCATTATTTCACGGTGAAAAACGGGTGAAAGATTTAATACTCACGTTAGCGTTCTTTCACGGGAGACAGATGACGGAAGATTGAAACATAAAATCCTTTCAAGTATCCATTTTGTGTGAAGGAGCGATTTACTACTTTTTTATAACTAGCCATTCTGCAATTCCTGGAGGATATAAAATATGCAAAACTGCCCTCATAATAATAATGTTTTCCTTTCACGCTAACGTAACAGCTTGATTCAGGGAAAAATATTATAATCATTAAAATTAGAAAATTATATAGAAATATAATTATTTAATAACAATCATATCAATATAAAATTCGAATGAATTAACTGCTGAATATAATATTTTGGTAAATGAAATGTTTTGGTAAATAGAAATAATAGAAAATTAAAGTAAAATGTTGAGTACATAATAATAATAATAATAAATTGAAATAATAATATTTATAAAATAAAATAATAATATTGAATATAAATTCCTAAAGGTTTGAATATTTTTAAAAGTGGAAATAGTTTTAATTTGAAGCAAAATTAGTGTTGATATATAGATAAAAACCCTTACATGTGAACTATCGAAAATTAATAATATAAAAACAATGAATTAAGCAATATAAAGAATTAAAGTAAAAAAATAGCATTGCATCATTTAAATTCTTTTTAACAAATCTATATATTTTTTCAAAGAATAGAAAATTTTACTTATGAAATAAGTTTGATATGATAAACATGTTTCGTAAAAAATCTCAGATAAATACTTATTATGAAATTGATATGTAGAAGAAAATTCACACTTATGAACGTTCAAAAAAATAATATAAAAAGGAATGAATTTCTCAATACTAAAAATTGAAGTATACAAAACAGGATTTCATTGTTGAAGTTTTTAAAAATAAATCCATTTTCTTATAATACATGGAAACTTTACCAGCAAAATTAGATTGGGTTTATGAATATTTTTCTCAGAAAATCTGAGATGAAAATTTATTTCTAATAATTTGAAATGAATGTAAAGAAGGGATCCTGCACATACGGAGTTACGAAAATAAATAGATTAAAATGCAACGAATTAAGTGATATATTGTGTAATGAAGTATTCACAATAAAAATGAGCCATTCAAATAACTTTATTGACTTCTGGTTCAAAATATATAAAATCTGACAGATGTATATAGTTTATGTAATAAGTTATACGTAAAAAGATATAGCAATATTTTAATTATATTTTGATAAAGTTAATTTATACAGGGAAAGACCTTTTTTTCCTTGAAATATTCTAACATCATTTTGAAATTCAAAATGTTGATTATTTAGTGTCAAATGTTTTTATCTGATACATATTCTTTTAAATATATTTTAGAAATTATATCTTAAATGTATGTTTAAGTAACCTGAAAAATTCTACTTCGTATCGGTGTAGTCCTTGGTTCTATATTCATAAACATTGCGACAATATAGAAAATATTTGGGGGGGACTTTATTATTGTGATATAAATATGAAGAAAAAGTGAGACCAGAAAAATTAAGCTTGGAACAATAACATAGTATAATGTTTTAAAGTAGAACTCCCCATCACAAGTTTTTTTTCACTATTTCATGGAACAAATGGTTTATAAAAAGATGTTAAAACCGGAATACATCAATAATGGAAATAGAAAGGCTTTATTCCAATGAAGATTTTGGCTTTATAATTAAAACAAATTGTATTTTATTAAATCAACCGGCTAATCTACATTTATAAGTAAAGAATATAATCTGGGGATAAAGCTGATATTATTGTCTATTTTAGGTTAAGATATATAATTTAAACTATAGTTTCAGTTAAAAATTATAAAGTTTACTCTAATTTACCATCCGGTACATTAAAAAATAACTCATTACATTAAATTCACAAAACTGTCTTGGAAAAATAAACATTATATATTTTTGCAAAAAAGTGGAAATAAATTTGAATATTAAGCTACAAATCTATGTATTTATTACTTAATATTCAAATATATATCTGAGTAACATAATTCATTAAATAAATTGCTTTATAGAAATTACTAACCATATTTAATTATAATTTACACCAGAAAAATCTCAAATCCATTGTATATTGAAACATTTAGCCTGTTTGAAAGCATTTTCTGCAATCCCATCTCATCTCTAACAAAGCCCATTAAATACAATCAGCCATTCAATTCAATTCACCAATTCTTTCATGTAACCTTGGAATTAATGTACTTTGTGCTTCCGCCCACTTCATTATTCAGGATTTTCTTGAGTTTGCGGTGTCCTCTCTAAATCTTCATCTTCACGATTTTATTCTGCATTCAGCTTTTAATTGATGTCCATATTGATCCAGTGTTCTGCCTCTAAGCAATATTCCATTGGATATCTTAATAGTCATGAAATCCTTATTTGTTTTGATAAATGTATGTCTTCTGTTAAAAATAAATAAACATTCGGATTTTGTGATTAGTTAGTTTCTATCTTCTCCAGATGAATAATATTAATGGTAGAGATGACAGAAAATGTTATTATGGAAATTTAAATTGCCAGATTTAATTATATTTCTCTTGTAGATGTTCATAATGCTCTTGTAAGGAAGAGATGAAATGGGATATTTTAGAAGATGTTCTCAGTTATTAGGTAAGATTGTAGTTATTATTCAAATAAGTTCTATTTTAATTTTCAAGAAACACTGAAATATACACTTTTTGTAATTGGATCTATTGATTGTGTTTGCATTTATAAAATATTATGCTTCGTTTGATGTCTTTTTCAAATTTATGGAACTAAATTCAATTGTATCATGTGGATTTGTAAATGAAATAAGGAATTTGTGCCAAATGTATCCTTTAATAAGACCTCTATTTTAAGTTTAGGTAATTTGTTATTACTTCAGAGTGCTTTAGTCTCTTCAATAAGTCCTTTGGTGGTGAAATTAGTTCTTTTAATTATTTTAAATCAGAAAAACTAACCAACTTTTTAGCATCATAAAATGGAATATTTGAATTAAATGGATTATTGCCTGGATTGAAATATCTCCAAAGACAAAATGGCAACTAATGAAAATGATTCACTCAGAATGCAACATATGCTGCATTCTGAATTAATATTCATTGCATTCACATTCATATTCATTGCAACATATCCTTTAATCCATATTAAAGTATATGTTGCAATGAATTTAAGTAAAACCATTTCATGAAATATTTACTTTAAAATGGATTTAAATGCAAACTGTGATATCAATAAAATTTCGAAATATTCGAAAAAAATTATTTAAATCAATTTTGTGTCATTCTTGTCAGTATAAGAATGATTAGTTTTTGAATGAAATATATTAAACAAAATTTTGCTTATCATAAAGTAATATTCATGGTGATTTATTTTTAAATCTGACTCTATCAAAATCACATAAAAAGAGTTTATAATGTCAGCTAAAGATACCTTCAGAGGAATTTAAACTATTCTGCATTAGCAACTGAACACTAAGTAAATAAATCGTAAAAAGGTTTAAAAATAAGAAAAGAAAGATAATTCATGGTCGTTTATACACTGGTCTCAAAAAGTTAAGGTACAACATGTTTTTTGAGTCTCACCATAAAAATATCGCAGTAATAATAAAATGCATAGTTTGCATGAATGATAATAACAAACTTAAAAACCATTTATGCAAAAACGACAGCTTCCTCTTTTATTTTATAGAAAATAATATATATTTATGAATGACAGAAAAATATGCAAATATCAAGCTTTCATACTTCTGTGTGTAGGTTGTTTTGATTTTCAACTGTATTTGTCAGTTTCGGTGACAATAGTCAATAGAGCTTAGAAAATGTCTGAGAAAAGTCGTTTACCTGATTTGTTAAGGTGGAGGACATTTGGATTGATGGAAATGGTATTGTTGAAGGCTCATGCTGCTAGACGTTTCAATGTGTCTCTTAGTGCTATTCAGCGACTTTGTGATCAATGCCAACCCTTGAAGACTCTGTGTACAGAAGGCCTGTTCTAGGTTCACAACCAACTACAACATCTGCAGAAGACTGTTTTCTGGTTATTTCGGTCCGAAGGAGAAGAACCAATACTGTGGCGCAGCTCGTTGCAGACCACTTTGCAGCATCATAAAGAAGAATCTCCGCTGTAACGGCGCAAAGTCGTCTTCACAATGCAGGCCTCTATGCAAGATGACCAGTTATGTGTGTTCCTCTCAACGGACGACAGCGAAGGATCCTCTTATGTTGGGAAAGAGAATATGTTTCCTGGACCCAGAAATAATGGGCTTATGTGCTGATCACAGACGAGTCCAGATTTAAATTGGAGAGTGATTCAGGGCGCCTACTAATCTGGAGGGATCAGCGAACTAGATACCATCAATCCAACACTGTTGAAAGACACAGCTATAGAAGTGTTGGAATCATGGTTTGGGAAGGGATCTCTCTCGGTGGTCACACTGACCTGCATGTGTTCCATGAAGGATCTCTGACTGGTCTGAGATATCGGAATGAGATCCTTGATCCATATGTCCACTCATATGCTGGTACTATTGGTAATGATTTCATTCTGATGGATGGTAATGCGCGATCTCACCGGGCCCAGATCGTTGAGTTGCATCTTGAGGATCATGGTTTGAAACGAATGCAATGACCATCTCGGTTTCCAGCCCTAAACGCAATAGAACATCTTTAAGGCAATCTTAGCAGACAGGTTGCTGCTTTAAATCCTACTCCAAGGTGGTTACATCAGCGAGAACAAGGCTCAGTCTGTGTCTGGTCTTAGCTTCCTATTCTGGTTTCCGACAACTAAATAAACAAATATGTAAAATCGATGCCGCCATTTTATTCAAGTTAAGGGTGGAAACATTACTTATTAGAACCCATTTTTGTTTTGTCTATATGACATTTTACAACATAACAATGTGATGGGCTGCTTTCTAATAGAATAGAATTTTTCCCAAATGTTGTTTTTTTGTTATAAAGCATTTTTGCAATACACTTATGCAAATTTAGATGATTCATTCAATAAAAATCTATTTAATGCACATATGCGCCAAATATTTTTGCTACATTCATTTATTTGCAAATTAGACTCCAAAAACTAGATGTACCTTCAATTTTCGAGGTCAGTGTATTTTCAGTCAAACATATCAATTTCTCAAGGTATAAAAAACGGCAATAGCAATTATATCGATTATTATTTTTTGTTAGTAACATTTACTTTCTTAATATCAAATATACAAAGAGGTAATATCATTAATACGAATTTGATTTAAAAATGTCAGTATATATAAAATTTTGAATTAACATAATGAACATTATTAACATTAATAATGAACAAGAATAAGAATAAGTTTAATAACATAAATAAAATAATTAACATTTTGAATTAACATAATTATCAAAATTATTTAATAATTATAATCAAAGAATCAAAAATATTTTAAACATAAACAGGATTTTTTTTAATTGCACTTTGACGAAATTTCCTTGAAAGAAAGAGATATGATTGTTGTTCGTTGTTCTTGTGTCGTTTCGAAAGATGAATTCAGTAGCTTCTGAGTGTATAGACCCCTAAGCACCAGAGGGCAGAAGTCTGACTTCTAGCTCACACATACGTCACAGGCCCTTTTTAGGCGGAGGACTTAATTCATGCGTTCCATTCATTCATTCATCCACAGATCGTAATTTATACCTGGAACAGAGAACGATCACCTCTGACCCAGTACCCCCAGTGGTATTACTCTCGATATGGTGGACTTCCCGACCACGAACAGATTTAATGAGCGCCAATCTCCACACATTCTGGGAATCTTTGGCCACCGAGGCTCGAACTCGCAACCTAAGGAATACGAGTCCAACACTCTACCAACCTGGTTTTCCCGGCCTATAGATACAGTCAGACAACCTAAATAATATTTCATATGATCTCTTGTTCTTTAATGCGATTTAATCTAAATGTTTTTGTTGAAACGTGTTTCAAGGGGAAGAAAATCGCAGTGGCGAAGTAGTAATTGTTAGGTTTTGAAACAGGAGGGTTTCGGGTTTGTCAACCAATTTCACAGAAAAATCGTAGTGTAAACGGCTCAGGTGCACGCTGAATACATAGGAGCCAAGCTTCTTGTTGTTGGTGGGCTGTAGAAGCTTGGATAGGGAGAGCCAGCCCAGGTGCCGTCATCTGAGCACTGTTCAAAATTATGAGGTCCTTCACATAATAGCCCTAATGTTGTTAAAAAAAGGAAGTTGATATATGTAAACTAAACATAGGTTCTGCCTATTAAAAATGGATTGCTTCAACAAGGTACATTTTTTTATTTCTTTATTTTCAAATATTTCATATTGTGTCACTGAAAAAATCAAAATGATATATAATAAAAGATTCAAGATTAAGGCAAAATTAAAATCCTGAACAATATTTCACTAGGAACATGAAAAGAAAATGTGAAGTCAACGAAGCATTATTTTTTCCAAGTAAAATTTCAATATGATATTCAAAGAACGCAAATGAATCATTTTTTCAAACATTTTTGTCAATGTAAAAATGGCTTGTTTCCGAATGAAATAAATTATACATAATTTTGCTTATCGTTATGGAGTTTTCCACAATGATTTATTTCTAAACCTGATTATGTCGAACTCGCATAAAACAGGATTTATAATGCCAACTAAAGGTCATTTTAGAGGCATTTAAATCATTCTTCCATCGCTACTGAATACTAAGTCAATAAATCATAAAAAAAGCTTTAGAAGTAAGATAAAATGATAATTTATTGTCTTTTGTGTTTTATGAAAAACAAAAAGTTTCTGAATTTATACAATATACAGTAAATATATCGATTGATATTGATTATAATAAGCTACCGATTCAAAAATGAAAAGAGTAATAATTAAAGTGGGTTTTTTGTACTTTTATTAAAACTATTCGAACTTTAAAATTCTGAAATTATTTTTATATTATTTTACAGAAAAAGTTAAGAATTTCTTCTATAAAGAGATTAGTAATTTTATATTGGATATAAATAATAAAGATATTTTTTGTATTAATGAATAAGCCAGAAGTCTCCAAATTAAAGGATCTAAAAACTACAAATGAATAAACTTTTAACTACAAATGAATAAATTCAAATTTTTTCAGAATTGTAAAAATAACGAAAAATAATTATTGCCAATTCAATAGTTATAAAATCAAGAGTATCCCCCCCCCATTTCCTTTTTCAATCAGATTTGCAAAGAATTTTCTTGTAGATGCCATTTGAAACTCTTAAAATTAAGCAAGAAATTTTATTACAGAATTTGATTATATTTGAAATTTATAAGAATTTTTGATATATTCTATATTTCCTTAATATTCCAAACAATTATTGCGATTGTCATTATATCATAGAGAAAAATTTGTTTTAGAAAACTTATTTTTTGCTATATTTAATCTTTGAATTTTAAAAGAGATATTTATGTGTCTACCTAACCTAGGTAGACACATAAATATCTCTTAAATACCTAGTTAAAATATAACCGTTTATGAATATTTTCTTACTATAAATAGATTTATGTAATAAAATGATAAATCATTATTATTTAAACATAAATCATTATTATTTTCATATTTTGCATCTGTCTGTCTTTATATAAAAAAACATCCTTTAATTTCCATTCTTTGGTTTAATCAAAATAAAAACAAAAAACGTTAGCACATTTTCGAAGAAGTGAACATGTTTAAAATTTAGAGATGAACTAAACGTGATTTATTGAAATTGCTTTATCTCTCGGAGCAATTTATTAATGTAACTATTCCTATTAACTGTCTAAATTCTTTTGTCAGATCATTAACTGTTATATCTACCATATAATCAAAATAAATAGTTAATATATACACACATATATCACGCTTCAAAAGAAAATGGTAGCTGAAAAAATATATTTTAGCAAATTAAGTATTTGACTAAGTGTAATTGAAACAATAAAAACAGTAATTGGATTCAATGCTACTTAGCAAATAACATTAAATTAAAGGATTGTTATACATGCTTTGATATTAATTGTGAATTGAAAATCTTTTTTTTTATTTGAATTAAGTTCTTAAATTAATTTTTTTGAAGATAGTTTTATTATTTTAAAAAAGTACATTTTAATTCAGTGATCAAAAAGAAATAATAAATTATCTGGCTTCTAATTAAAATAAATACTCTGATTGATTTATATTTTCTGAAAATGTTTTATGGTAAAAAAAATTATTATTAAACAAAGATATAAATATTAAAACTAATATACGTAAAATAATCTCTTTTAATGAAAATATAATTATTGGTCATTAAAAATCTGATAAAAAATAACTGTTCTTTAAAAAAATCATTTTATTATTACTCCTTCTTTCAAATTCACCAATTATTAATTCATAATTATTTACTGCTCTCTATAAAATAGGGGAAGTGGGATTCGAAAAAGCTAAAAAAAATACTCTAAGAAAATGCTTTAAAATAAAAAAAGACTGTATACTTCCACTTTCGCTAGAAATTTTTAGATCATTTTACACTGATGCATGGATTTAATATTTGATAGAAAAATATTATTTAGAATTTGTTCCAACCTTGAATGAAGTGACTAGAAAGCCTTAAATTCTATGTAAAATTTTAATGATAAATTATTTTCATACAAATCAATTTCAGTAATTCCTGTGTAAATTTATTCTCTATAAATAAGGTTAAATTTTTAAGAAGAAACATTAAATAAAGTTGAATTATTTGTTTTAAATATATTTTTATATATATGAAAAAAATTTTAATAATTATTATAACATTAAAAAAGTTTTAAAAATCTGATAAGAAATTATTTTGCATGCATCAGTCTTCTAATTAAAAAAATATTTGATCAGTTCTATATAATTAAAAAATATATAAACTTCATTCTAAAATTCACATTATCCATTTTTTTAAAGAACAAATCGTCTCTTTTTTTATATAGTACAATCTGTATCTATTACATTTCAGATATAATCATATTTGTTGCTGCCCAAACTAGATTTTGTTTTGTTAAGTTGTTTTTATTCCAAAAATATTATAACACTGTTCTAGAGTTATTCGTGTAACTCGAAAACGGAATACAATACGACCTGTAAAATAGTATTATATTGCAACTTTAAAGAATTAAATTTAAAAATATATAATTCGTTTCTTTTAAATAGTTTATGTCAGAACAAATATTATTTTAAAGTCAGAGAGAACGACACAAATTATTATCAACAAATTAAAAAGTTGAAAAATCTTGGATTTTCAGCTGCCCATACAAACAGCATTTTTCAACAAAAAATCATGAAAATACATGAAAAATTACATAAATTTATTTGGAAAAAATTCCTAAAAATGTAATATAAAGGCATTATATGAAAAAATCTATGTACTTAGTGCATTCATTTATTAAATATAGTCACAGTTAATATAAAAAAATCTACTAAATCTACTTAATTATTTACATTATTACTTATTTAATTCTACTTAATTAATTATTTACGTTAATAATAAATAACAGTATTTTGTAATTTTAAAATGTACTTAGTAAATCAATATTGGAAAAGAAGAAAACAACTTACTCTTTCAACCAACAATTCTTCACAAATAAAATTGAATGAATTTGAGTAAGAAGTTATATTTTAGATTTTAATACTTTTAATAAGTTTTTATTCATTTAAAGACTTCCATTCTTTCATAAAGTGATTTTTTTGGTAGTGCATATCATTACCTTCTGATATTATAATTTATTTCATTTTAAAGTTTCAATTTTAGAGCTGTATGTATAACCTTCAGTAACGTATTGTTTATTTGAGAAAATCAATTAATTTCCGTAAATCTATTTTTTATAAATTAAAATCTCTTGTAAGTTTTTCTGAATTGCGAAATAAAAACTTTTAATAAGTGTATTCATCAAATTATTTCGAATATTCTTTATATTCAGAACATTAATATTCCAAAATGTAATCAGAATAGTGGGGATCTTATTTACTTTTGAAAAATATGTAAGAGTATTAATAGCACATGTACTTTTCTTTAAACAGGAATACAGTCCTTCATAGCGTCCACATGTCTCTAGGGTCACACAAGCGGAATTGGTCTAGTTATAGTGGGGGATACCCGATCATCCACCTTACAACCCGGAGATATCACCCTGCGATTTTCGTGAGTTTGGTCTCTTGAAGAAACTTCTGAAAGGAAAACGCTTCCACTCGGTCAACGATCTCAAGGGCACTGTAAGAGAGTATCGTCACGACCACATGAATCCTGAAAAAAAAAGGAAATAATTCTGAAATACTTTGAATAAAGTCTTCATTTATACCCACAGTGTCGTTTCGTACTTTTTCATTTGGGCACACCTTGTAAGTTTAATGATAATATTGATAATTATATACAAATTTATTAATTACATATTCAATTAAACATTGATAAAAATACATACAAATTACTATTATCGAGACAAACTATAAAAAGTACAAATGTATAAAATTGCTCTCTTAATACAGTTGTTTTTAAGAGTAATTTAAGAGCTAATTTAAAATATAATTTAAAAAATTAAAATTTTATGACCAGATTAATACACCTTCGCATGAAAAAAAAAATGCGCAAACTTTCATGAAAATCGGAAATTAAGAATAATTCACAGGTTTAAAAAAGTATATTTTTAAAGAAACAATTATGCAAAATACTTCCATCCTATAAAAAATATTTTGTAAACATAAATAAAGATTTTATAATCAAAACTTCCTTTACATTCCAAGTTTTTTTTAAAAAAAATGTTTCTTATTTGTTACACAATGGATAATGTATTATTGATGAAAAAAAATTGATAAAACTACTGTAGAATATTTTTATGTAAGAATTTAAAAATTTGAAATGGTGATACTTATAAAGAAAAAACTTTTCTGTCTAAGAAGGGTATTAAAACTTTTATATTTATACTCATAAAAAAATAAGAATGTTGAATTTAATATAAAAAGTGCGTAAATTATCCAAATTCTTTTTCATAACTAAAAAAAGGTATGGTAATATTCTATTATAGATTATGATTAGTAAACGACGACAAAAAACAACAACAAATCTATGGAATATATTCAGCAAAATTTTAAATTGTTGAAAATACGTTGTTGGATGTGGAATGCTTTTAAAATATGCAAACGAAGTCTTGAACAGCAAAGTTTTTTTTTTAATTTAAAAAAACAAACAAAAATAAAATGCTAAAACATTACATTTTTTTTTTTCATTTCTGTGATATAAACTACGACAACAACAATAAACGTAGTGAGCAATAAAATAATAAACCAAGTATCAAAGAATAAAATTTTATTACATAACTAGAGTTACAATGTCTATTTTTTTAAATTCTTTTCTGGAATCCTGATAAAATCCAATGTTAATTATAAGTATTGTTAAATAATACAAAGAATTTTTAAAGTTTAAGTTTCATTGCTAATACTATTGGTGTCATTTCAAATTGTAAATATTTACGCAGCTATTGAAAGAATGACATAAATACAAGTGCAAACACGATTATCGAATTTTATAAAAAATAATAGGAAATAAATGCTGAGAGAAAATTATTTTCTGATCAATTAATGAAAACAACGTAAAGTACCTATTCAAATTTTTAAAACGTATGCAAACATTAGTAATTTTAATATATTTGTATTAATCATAACTTAATTTTTACATATAAAAAGACCAAACAAATTCCTTTATTTGATATTTTTTGAGAAAATATAAGATTGAATGTAGTGTCATTTATTATATTATAACAAAATTTTATATAAATAATAGGCATTTTATGTAATAACAAAATATGCTCATTGCCATACTATCAAAAGCAAAATAATTATAGATTGTTTACGTTAATCTTGACGTAAAAATATAAAACCTTTCAATAAAAGCAAAAATAAGAATTCCATGAGAATACAATTTTGCTTTCAATATAAAGATTACATTTACGCCATATGACAAACTTTCAATTATCATTGAGTTCTGAACTTTTGAATCCTAAAATTACTTTAGTTTATTTACGATATTAGGAATCAAAACAAAAATTATACTTTAAACGCTTGCTGCACATCCATTTAAAGTACTGCTTCCAAACATTTGGTCAAACAACTTCTTTTATCTAGTTTCTTCCCCAATAATGACTTTGAAAGATCAATATTATTCAGTTCCTGACCAACTAAAGACATGTAAACAGAAATGTCAAATGTGAATCGGTAATGAATTTATGTATAACTTAGCTTAGAATGATTTATTCTGTTTAGAATTTTTATGAATATTTCTAAAACGCTCAGCAATAAAATCATCCAATAAACAAACTTATTGATTTTACATGTACATGTATATTAAAAGTTTCATAATATAGATAAAATATAGCTGTTGAAGTAGAAACTATTCTTATTTTTGATATCAAAAGTTTCACAATAGAAATTCTAGTTATGTGTTTTGTAACACCGTAAATTTCGAAATATTTTCCTTTATGATTTTTTGACCCCTTTGTTTGGATGTTGGGAAACGTTTCATTGTTTATCCTATATTGGAAGGATAGTTAAAAAGTATTTCACTTGCTATTTATTACCTTTTGAAATGCAAATAATAATTAAAGCTCGCTATCAATTATTTTAATTCTCAAACTTGTCTGGATTGAAAGCTTGATTAAGGTAGACACTTTTCAAAGATCTAAAATGATTTTTTAAAACTTTTTTAAAATTATATTAATGATGATTTTTATTTCTATGCAGATAAAATGACTAATACAAGCGACATTTTATGTAGCTTTTGAAGAAAAGGCATATTTTGAAGTGAATTTTAGAAATTATTCACAACAGCTTGTGTTGTTTTTCAATTCCTACTATTAGTTCACACTCCCCCTCTCTCTCTATATATAACTTGTCCAAATTTTCAGAAATTAATAAAATACGTTTTATTCCTCCATTCAAGTTCAAGTGATTTTTTAAACTTGTGGTGGATGACATTTGATGTTAATATAGTTTTTCAAATATTAATTCATTAGTTTTTAATTAATTAATTATAAATAACTTTCTCGCAAAAATTCGTGGGTGTAGAAAATTCGCATGGGTGTAGAATTTTGCATTGTCACAATTGGCTTTGAATCTTCAATTACCCTTGAAAATTCAATTCTAGCAAAGTGTTTTGATCAAGTATTTATAGTAACTATAGTTGTTAGGCTTGGATAGCCTAATTGGTAGAACGTTGTATTCGTGTACTTTGGACTACGATTTCAAAACTACCAGTCAAAAATTCACCCTGTGGCATGGACGTTAAATCATTGTCATTGTCATAAAGTCCTCCATGTCTAGAGTAATCCCACTGGCGGTACTGAGTCAGAGATGATCATTCTCTGTTCCAGATCTATATTACTATTTGTGGATGAATGAAGGAATAAAATGCATGAATGAAGTTGGCACCTTAAAAATGGTTTATGACGTGTGTGAGCTAGAAGTCAGATTTCTGCACTTGAGCGCAGAGGCTTCCATAACCTCAGAAGCTACTGCACCTTTCCTTCAGTTGAAGAACGGAACAACAGAAAACTAAGATGTTTAGTTTATATCTTCTTGTTTTAAAACGTTTTATTTAATTTTATTAAATTTTTGTGCAGATTTTTTAAATTATAAATCAGTTATAGATCGCTTAGAGAATTAAGCGACTTTTCAAAAATATTACACTGTTATGATAGAAATTCTCAGGAAAAAGTCGCCATAAATTAAAAGAATCGAGAATAGAATAAGGAAACGTTACTAGTAAATAATTTATATTAAAAAACGTCTAAAATATTCTGGGAATAAAAAGTATCGTTGTTGTTTTTTTCGATTTTTATAGCTCAATAGCCGACATCCTAGCACAGAGATTGCGCATCTTTCTCGTTTTCTGGGCTTCCAGGATTCGAGTCCCAGTTATGGCATGGTTGTTCTACCTGTGAGGTGAATGAGTTTACCTGCCTGGAGAAAGGGACTATACTAGCGAATGTGATAAGTGTGTGCCACCTTTATATGAGCTAGAAGTCAAATTTCTGTGCTCAGGGTTCCATACCCTCAGAAACTACTGTACATCTCCTTTCGTTGTAATGATCAACACGAGAAAAACAACAACAATTGTAATTATTTAATAAAAAGTAATAAAAATAAAATTGCTCTTTGTTAACCTAAATAGGAATTGATTTTAAATAATTACTTTTTATATTACTTGTTTCTAGTAACATTACACATACAATATATCTTAGAGTATAACTAATTATTATCTAAGAATGGTATCAAAAAATAATATTTTTAAGAGTAATTTATGGAATTATCTAAAAATTACAGAATTTCTTCAAAACTATTTACAGCAAAAAAACCATAAATCCAATAAATCCAACCATAATTCCAAATAGGGCATCCATTTTCAAATGAATAATTTATTAAAGTCTTCATATAATCAGGAGCTCTAATTATAAATTCCATTAAGATACATTGGGTTATTTTGATATGTAAGGCACTATTAGCATATAATTATGAAAAAACGTGTTATTTAGAAAATATATTTAACGTCTTTTAAATACTTATGAATAAGTATCATTTACATGTGAATAGTTGTTATAATTTGGAGCTATTTGACAAAGACACAAAATAGAGCTACCACTGAAAATATAAACTTTCCCATTTTTTTTAAAAAAACGACAAAAAATATGTGCTAAGTTAGATTTTTTGCTCATTTAACTTTTGTTTCCTAATGCAGCTTAACTATAGAAACCATTGTTTCCTGAGTAAAATTATTTTTATGTTATTTAACTTACAGGAATAATGTTAGCTTGTCTGTCTCTGTTTTAAATGAGTAGTTTTTCTCCCTTTTTCTCTTGTTGACTTTTATACCCCTGAGTTTACTGAAAGTGTACCAATTAAAAAGTATTGCCATTTTAAAACTTTTTCTCATTCACACTGTCAAAAATAATTAAGATTCAAACGATTTTCATATTATTTAATTTACAGAAAAAAAAATTAATATGCCTCTAGGGCTATAGCTGCATTAAAATAGTAGTTTTCTTCTTTTTTCCTTAAATGATTTTTTTATCACTTAATTTGTAGAAATTCTTTCAAATTAGAGGCATTATCATGCCTGCTGAAACAAAGTTTACAAATTCATTAAAAAACATTTTCCTTTTCCGTGATCTGAGTGCTCCGGTTTCGAGTCCCGATTTGGGAATTGTTGTTCTTCTGTGTTCTATCTGTAAGGTGTGTGAATGTGTCCCCCCCCCCTGTAAAAAGGCGCTGTACATGCGAATGTGATGAGTGAGCATCTAAGTCGTACTCTAGGCAATAGTTGGCGCTACTTCAAACATGAGACGCTCATTTCTGCTTAAAATCGCTGTTGCATCAGCAAACTTGTTAATGCAATTCCAATTAGAAACATCAACCACAAACGTAACCGTATAATAATAATAATAATAAATAGAGCAATCATTTTTTTAAAGTTTCATACATTCGTATTCAATAAATTTCGTCAATATTTAAAGAATTTCTTATCAATAGAGCTTACTAAAGTATACAATAATTTCTTTTCTTCCTGTCAATAAGTTTTTGGTCAAGAAACAGTATTATTAACTGTCTTTTTCCATATCAAAAAATTACTAGAGTAATTTTTTTTCCTGAAAAAAAGTCAGAATTTTCTTCTTTTGAAGCTCCTTCCTGAAAAAGTAGGAATATAGGGAGTTTTTTTACGCTTTCTTTTATATTTACCAAATAGCTGAATTTATTAAATTCTTGAAACGTTACAATTCTGTCATGTTTTTATTTTTTGATATATGGAGATTCTTTTTAGGTTTAATGGATGTTGCATCTCAAGCAGAATCTTCAATCAATGTTTAGATTTTTCTGTGAAAAACACTTTTTTCACAGTTTTTACTTTTAACGATTATCATATTTTTGCATCTCATTACAGCTCTCTACAAAGGAAATGGCGGGATCTTACCCCGTTGCCAGATTGCACGCATTTAAATAAGATTGCCAGAATGCATACATTATTTGTGCTGTTTCTAGCTGCTCAAAATTCAAGAATAATGTTCAAGGAATAAAAATGTAATACAAAGTAAAACTAGTTTATTTCAGGAACTGAATAATATTCGAAGAGTCATTTGAAAAGCATTTATATTGAAAAACATATATTATTTGGAAAATAATGTTTCATATATTTTAAATTTTTATTTGGATACTCGGGTGTATATAGCATATTGCCTTTTGAATTAAAATTACGATGGGAACGCTTCCTATGTCAATGATTTCTTGTTAAATAGATACATAATGGCCAATGGGACAAATGAAATTTTTTGACCCTTAGCAGAAATGGTTATTATGACATATTACAATCAACACTTATTAATCGGACATAATCCATTGTGTAAATATGAATAGTCATCTTATTGTCTTAGTGAATCATTAAATGATAATGCTAGTTCCGAAATATATCAGTATTATTAAGATATATTCATGGGTTACAGATCTTAAATTAATGGATAAATATGAAACAAACATTGACCAATTGTTGAAAATGTATGCATTTTTTAAGGAAACTAATTTCTACCTTTTAGTTTCGTTAAATATAATTGATATTCGTAAGGAATGGCTATTTTTTAAATAATGTCTTTTTTAAATAAAGGATTGTTAATTTTATTATACAATTCAAATTTTAATATTTCTGTATCATTTTGTTGTGGAATATAACATGCTTTATGTATAATTTTCTTTCCTCTGTATTTTGAAAGATAATTTAATCACATTTATTAATAAAATATCTAATCGTGATAATATATTGATTACGAGGCATTTAAAAAAATATTTTGAATACGGTATTTTGCTATATTTCGTGATGAATAAAAATACAATACACTTTAGAGATTATTTATTATTACAAACCGAAAGTAATTCTTCAAATATTTCATCGAGATGAAAAAAACGGTTAGTTGTAACCAACTAAATGTAATGGTAATGGTAAGGTTAGTTTATCTAAATTTCAGATTAACTAATGGAATAAATAAACGAAATATGAAGATTTCTTAACACCTTTTCAGAAATTATAGGAATTTACTTTAGATTTATTGTAGATATTATGAATACATTTTTCTATTTATTTCAACCGATATTCTGCACATTTTTGTCGTTTGTCTAATGCATGAAATTGAATGTACTTTCGTTATATTTTTATTTTATTCAATTAAATTTTGCACTGTTTTTAAATGTAAAGTTTTCTGATTAAGTAGTTAAAATAATATTTTGAAACTTTGTTTAAAAGGTGTCTTAATAAATATTGAGCATTACATTATCTGGTTCTTTTTTCTTTTTTCTATAAATAGTTATATAATTTAAAAGTTAAAAAAGTTAACAATTATGCATACATTTCAAAACATATATTTATAAAAAATATTTTTCTATTCATTATTTGACATAACTATAGCAACATAAATTCTTCTTTCCCAATAAAAAGCCCTTAGTTCTAATTTGTTGTTCTATTATATTCTTTCTGAAAAATATAACCTGCTATTGTTTTATCTACTTTCTCTCCCAAATACGAATTCCATATATGAGCAATATCATATTATTCTTTTTTGGACAATATATATCATCTGTTTTTTTATCAGAAATATATAAGATATTTAAGCATGTAACATATTTATAATATCAAATATATTTAAGCATTTAACATACCGATAATATTAATTCTCAGATAATTTAGTTTTTTTCCCCAAATATTTGTATTTATCATAAGCCTTACAAACTAGGCTACATTGTTTTATGTATTACAAAATTATTCAGAAGAAATAGTAAATTCTCATTTTTGCATAATAAAATGCAACTCTAATCATATATCATTAGAAATTATTTCATTTCTACATTTAAATAATTGAAAATATTCATATATACTTAAAAATTCGAATGTAATTTTAAAAATTAGACTTTATTAACATGAAAAACACACACATTTAACTTGTAGAAAATTTTCTAGTATTTAAAATTTGAAAGGAGTTATTTAAATATGCAGATAATATAATTTTCTAATCTCTTTACATTCATTTGTTTAAAATTTGTTTTCTATTCCTCTATTTTAAAGTTGTTAAGACTTTGAAAATTTAAAAAAACTATTATATTAGAGTTTAGAGCATAAATCTGTATTTTCTATTTTAGATATTTTTCATTTATATATTCATAAAGCACATATATTTTGACTTTTTCAGTATAAAAAAGGAAACGTATTTATATACAGTTTATTATTTGAGCGAAAGTTATTTTATAATATTTATTGTGGCTTTCATTTTGTTACGAATCATCTATCTTCTACAATATGTGGATATTCATTTAATGGATTTTTTCCAAAGGACAAAACAAAGTATATAAATATAACACAAAGTATAAAAATGTAATAACCATATTTCAATATTTGTATCTTTATATTTTCAAAATAAATTTTCCAGTGAAACATATTTATCACTCTAAAAATTCAGGTCGGTGTAATATTAAATAAATCCTTGCAACGAATTCACAGATTTAGAAAAGAGAATTGTACATATTATTTAATGTCTGTGAATGAAAGAAAGATTTAATGTTTCCCGTTATCGTTCTATTTAATAGAGACATCTGGTGGAAAATCGATGTACAAAATCATTTAAAATATCCACAATTTGAGAAAGAACGATTTACAGGATTTTCATGAATGGCCCTTTGCAAGCTAAGGGATTTTGCTCTGTGTAAATGAATGTTAAACTCTCCTTTTCTTATAAATTTTACTGTCAATACCATGCATAATTCTCTGCTTTAATAAAATACTATTATTAAAGTATCATGGTTTCCCATTCATAAGGAAATGATGATTCAAAATATTTTTGTTTTACCTAATAATATTCAATTTAAAACAACAATTCTTCTGTTTTTCAGGTACAGGAAAAAGCATTTATATATAAAATTAAAAAATAATCAATATATTTGACATTCAGTTTATTAAATTTAATAGTTAAGTAGTTTAATAGTTAATTTTATAGTTATATATATATATATATATATATA
>JAOUZG010022297.1:1934470-1972045 GCA_026289955.1 Argiope argentata
ATATATATATATATATATATATATATAAAATGTCCCTTTGAAAATAAATTCTTATTTTTTTTTAAAATGACATTGAACTTGTTTGTTTGGTTAGGTTAATTTAAAATATTTAAAGTTGTTGTTGTTAAATACGGCGCTTGCCATGAACTTTGACCCCGCTGATACGATCAGCAGATTTTAAGCCTAATATATGCGTCTCTTTGTTTTACAAGTAGCGCCATCTAGGGTCAAGGGTACGACTTAGCTACACACGTGTCACAGCCATTTTTCGGGGGGCGGACTTCATTCATGCATATTCATTCGTTCATCTCGGATCGTAATTTCGACCTGGAACAGAGAACGATCACCTCAGACCCAGTACCCCCAGTGGCATTACTTTAAATATGTAGGACTTTGCGACCACGTCAGATTTAACGAGCGCCAACCACCACATACTCGGGGAATCTTTTGGCCGGTGAGTTTCGAACTCGTAATCTAAGGAGTTCGCTCTACCAACCAGGTCATCCCGGCCCATTTACAGGGCGTACTTAAAGTGGTTGAAGAAACGGAAAATCCAATCTGACATTTGAAACACTTTTAGCAAATTTTTTTTTCACATAAAAATATATATAAAAAGAATGAAAGCCTATTTATATTTTATGGAGTATAATTTTATCCTTAAGTTTATAAATAAAAGAAGCAGATATTTTGTATAAAATTTATCATTCCTTTAATTAGTTAAAATCTTAAAATAAAAATTAAAGTTTAGTTTTTATTTAAAAAAAACTTTTAGAATTGTTCCAACAATATTCCTAAATTCAAATGGAAATTAATTGAAATCATCTGACTTAGTACAAAAACTGAAGTTCCCTTTTATCTTTGGCAAAATGAAATATTTAAAATGCGCTAACTAAAATGACATTTCAATTTTTATTTCCAACTAATGTATTTGTTATTTATTAGCATAAATATCGATGCAACAAATAAAGATTAAAATGTCATATAAAACTTGTTTTGGTCAAATAATTAATTTGTAAAACAATGTTTATTATCGGTTTAGGGTTTTATTCTAAAATTTCTTATGGCCTGTAATAAAAGGGAAATATTTTTGCATGTATGTGTGTATGTGAAAATTTGATTTTTTTGCACGTGTTAGTTATTTATCTGGAATGAAATATTTAAACTAAGAATTAAAAAAAAAGATTATAATTTATAAGGTTCAACTTGGGCTCTGCTCACAAGGACGTTCTTTAAAACTTCTCATACAGTATAATTAGTATTCTTAAAATAATACTGATTACTAATTGTTTTGAAGTATTTTCATATAAACAATGCATTTATGAATGAAAATAATTGCTTTAAGCTATATTTATTTTTCTGTCTCTTGTGATTGCGTGTTTTTCTTAAAAACAAATTAGGAATTTTTCCTATTTCAATAATAGTTGAACAGGTAAAGAAATTTTGATCAAGGTTAAACGCATAACAAGATGCTACAAGAAAGAAATTTATTTGCACAAACAGCTTTATCTATCCTACGAATAATTTAATGTTTATTTATTATAATTAGTTTTTTTTATACTACAGACAGATAATAATCAGTCTTGTTTAATATATCCACAGATTAAAAAATTTAATTGGTGTATAAAGCTATTAAAAGAAAATGAATGCGAAAAAATTCTTACCACTCTATCATCTGCCAATTTCAATGTAGGTAGAAATTTTTTAAAAAATATCTAATTATTTCTCAGTTCTAAAATTACTATTAGGCACATAATTATATCATATTTAAAGAACTGTGTTTAGTTCGTCTTTTGTTGATAGTTTTATCTAAACATTTTTCTATTTAAATTTTGTTCTTCCTGTAATTAGAAAATTTTGAAAAAACATCCTTAATTAAAGAGTATTTTTTTAAATTTCGAAATGATCACTGAGTTATTCAAAATAAAAAAAAAGAAATTCCTTAATTGATGATCGATAGTTTCAGCTTTTAATATAATGGTAATAAATAAAATTCAAACAGATATTAAAAAAACATATATGTAATAATTAGAAATTCATAATTACTTAAAAATGAGTATCGTTAAACATTTAAGTGTTTTTAAGTAATTGGAAAAAAAATATTCGCTTTCAAGTAAACATCCAATTTATTTCTCTCGTTTCCTGTTCACAAAAACTGCAAGAACGCAATTACGTATCAATTTCTTTAATGCAGAAAATGTGCGAATCGAAATTGGAATAAATTCTCCAGAGGGAAATGTACATTAATCGAAAATGATAAATATCTTCCTTAAAAGTGAATTAAATCTTCTTGTAAATATAATAATGGTAGAAGTTGTAAAAATAAATTAAAGATTAAATCATGATTGAATGTTTCATTCACTGAAATTTAATCATAAAACTAAATTGATGTTCGTATTTAATGTAAATGTATTTTATTAAAACTGAATCTAGAAATATAAATCTTAAAAAACTTATATGAATTTATTAATAACGCTTTGTAAAAATGAATTTCAGCAACTTATTTAAGGCGACCAGGGACCTTTACAATGTTTTTTTTTGTAACTTTCACTTTGGAAATTCGAAATTATACAGTCATAAGAGTAACATTATAGGAGATGACACACAAAATTTGAAAGCCTTATATAAATTTATTCATGAGTTAGGGGAATTAATATAATACAATATTAGCGATAAATTACGATAATGAAAAATATCCCAGGCTCTCCAAATTTGTCCGAAAGTGCACCATTTTTAATTATTACTTTCTCTAACGCTGTTGAAACAAAAGGTGGGATTAATCTTGAAGTTTAAGTACGAAATATCACAATTAACCAATGTAATAACTTAAAACTACTGATTTTTTTAAAAAAGTTATAATAGTTTTGAGTTACTACATTGGTTAATTTTAACTACTTAGACCAACTTTTTTTAAAAATTTTTTAAATAGTTTGAGTTACTACATTGGTTAATTGTGATATTTTGTACTCAAATTTCAAGATTAATCCCATTTGTTTCAAATGGATTAGAGAAAGCAATAACAAAAATTGGAGTGCTTTCGTACAAATCTGGAGCCCCTGGAGCATTTTTCATTATCGTAATTTATCGCTAATATTATATTATATTATCCCCAACTCATAAATAAATTAATATAAGGATTTCAAATTTTGTGTGTCATCTCCTATAGTGTTACTCTTAATGCCTGTATAATTTCAAATTTCTAAAATCATTGTAAAGGTCCCTGGTCACCTTAATTTAGTAAATAATCATAGATGTTAGATACTGAGCATAATAATGGTGGAAAAATACTATATTAATTATTACAAGAAGGTATACGGTGTTTAAAGTTTTATTTTTGACCAAAGTAGATTAATTTTTCATATGTAAATCTTCGTGAAAAGCTATACAGGGTGAGAATAAGTAGTATTTTGAAGACATTGAAATACATATCCAAAGTTATGCAACAAAACGCATGGTTTTTGGCTCACTTTATATCCTGCTTTACCCATGACCTGAAAATAATTACAAGTGTTGTTAAGGAACAGAAGCCAAGTCTCAAAGATTACCTGAAGAAAAATTTCTAAAAAATTTCTACCTAAAGAAAATATTTTAATCAATAATGATGCGAAACTGAGCTAGTAAAATATCGATTGCAAAATAATATTATTAAAATTGAATGTTTAAGCATCTGTAAGGGATTGAAAAAATTAAATCTGTTGAATTATTTATTTATGTCATTCTAGTGAAGGCTAATTTCTGAAATAAATAAAATAAATGTTTCATTTTGTTAAACGAAACAATCCCATCATTATTCACATTCATTTATCAAATGGAATAGAATTAAACAGGAATTACCATGTTAAAAAAAGGCGATTTTGTTTACGTTTAAATCATCTTGAATGTTCTTTAAACTGGACACTTAGTTAAT
Organism: Argiope argentata; assembly: GCA_026289955.1. Classification (NCBI taxonomy): domain Eukaryota; kingdom Metazoa; phylum Arthropoda; class Arachnida; order Araneae; family Araneidae; genus Argiope; species Argiope argentata. The sequence goes on from JAOUZG010022297.1 coordinate 1,938,375, forward strand.
GAATAAACTTTGATAAAGCTTTGGTAATTTACGATCGGCTTCCATTTTATGTCATGAAGACATATTCCGTCTTTTATATATAACTGCAATAGCAAGTTTATCAATTTTCACTTCTATCATCCTTTATTCGAGGAGCATTTGTGACATTTTATTTATGACCATTCTTTGCTCTTTTCACTAAAGAGGGAACAGGGATTAGAAATTTCGAAATTTTTAAGATGCTTATTTGCATATTACGAGATAAAATTAATTTCAATATTAATTTAATTAATCATTAATAAAAGAAAATTTCAAACGAATATATTTTAACAGAACCCTATAGAATGAAATTAATGTTTAGCTACCAAACTCCCATTATCACTTTACGCTCAATATGTTATAAATGAATTACCCCCTCCCTACAGGGGTTAAATCATTTTATCAGGGGACAAAGATAGTTATAAAAGATTGCAGTATAACTTACAAGGTCATCGGAACCAGAGGGTGGAGTGCTAATGTCTCATCAGCTTCTCCTCTATCTCTATATGGGCTGGTATCTTTCATCATGGATGTGAAGGTAATTGAAACCCATAACATTTCTATGTCATTCAAGAAAGCAAATACACGGTTTTCTTACATAACAACTTATCTTCATTTATTCGTGGTTCGTTTATATTAAGATATATAAAACTAGTAAAAATAAAGATCTATATTTATTGGTCAATCTAAAGACAGCTATTAAAACTATAATTAAATATCTTTACTTTGTAAAGTTTTATAACTCCAAACTTTTTGAATTTAATTTAATTTTAAATTATAAAATTTCTTTATATGACACGAGTTTATTTTAGTGATATATAAAATAAAGATAATTATTGTAAATATTAAAAAAATGAAAATAATGCTCACCAATATGTTTTAATCAATATTAATTACATGAGGAATAAGTATTAAAGAGTTATTATAAAACAAATAGCTTTTATATAATAACTAAAATTCTTTATTTTCTAATAAAACAATTTTTTTTACCATTAAGTAGTTATTGAAATTAAACATAAATGCTTACTTATTTATATTTAAAATTAAGTATAAATGCTGAATCTAAGTGAAATTTTTTTATAATTATTTATTACCTGTTGGTTCTTACGGACATATATTGTAGTTCAATTGTTCTCATTTAAATAGATTTAATATCAAATCTCTATGAGAGAAAGTAAATTTAAATATTTTAGACGGTTTAGTATTATAATACATTTCACGAATTTTTTGGAAATTCGAGATATGTTCATTTTAATTCTCTTTGAATTATTTCTCTAATACCTTGACATTTAACAATTCTTTGAAATTTCTTGAAGTACAGCATATGTTCCAAATAGCTGCATCTTATTATCCAGAATGATAGATAAGAAATCATAATACAACAGGTCCTGTATTAATAGATCCCTAATTGTTTAATGAAATGATTATTCCCTGATAATAAACTAACGAGCTAATTTTCCCGTATTCTTGTTTCCAGTTATAAATCTGCAAACACAAATATTGAAAATATATTATATTGACATTGGTTCTTTTCCGTTAGCAGGGCGCAAATGTCACCAATTTTGAACTGAATGCAAGCCGAATCGCCAAACGAAGGGAATGACAAAACAGTCAACGGAATTTTAAATTATTTGACGATTTTTCGAATAAGCCCAGCTAACAGAAAATAATCTTAACCTTTTGTAGGAATTGAACATAGCTTGTGGCATAATTAAAATGGGAGAATTATCAGTTGAAAGAGTATTGACAAGATTATCAGGTGAAAGAGTTAAAACTGTCATATTTTTCAACTGATAATGAAGTAGCAGAATAGTGAAGTAGTAGAAGTATAGTAGTGAAGTAGTAGTAGAAGTATAGTAGTGAAGTAGTAGTAGAAGTATAGTAGTGAAGTAGTAGTAGTAGTAATTAGAGAATTAGTAGTGAAGTAGTAGTAGTAGTAATTAGAGAATTAGTAGTGAAGTAGTAAAAGTAGAAGTAGTAGTGAAGTAGTAGAAGTAGAAGTAGTAGTGAAGTAGTAGAATAGTGAAAGGTACAGGGAAGTGAATTCGCTTGGAAATCAATCGCAATTGTACACAGACATATAACATTAAATAAAAAGCAAACTATTTAAAACATTTTGATGATTTATTATTTATACAAAGATTTACTAATTCCCTTATAAAAATATTTTTTTATAAAAATGCTCATTTAGAAATTTTTTATTTGTTTGGTTTTGTATCAGTTTCAGATATTGTAATTTTGTTTTATTTCTAGTTCCCCACTTTTTTGTATATAAGCTCATATCAGTGAAATTTGTTTAAAACTTTTCCATTTAATGTAGTTTTTAATTTTTAACTTTTTCAATTTATTCTGCGTCCTATCAATTGGAAATTTTATTAATGTTTATTTATAGATCTTATTTTTTCTTCAATAAAGTAAGATATATTGCTTCGCTAGATTTATTAGAATTTTAAATGATGCATTTTTGTGGTTAAATTCAAAATAAGGAATTAAATTTTTATTTTTATAAAAGAAATTAGTTGAATTTATGAAAATAATTGAACTTTCATTATAAATTGAATTACTAAGAATATGAAAAGAATAAGTAATAGTGGAATGAAATGCGCACAATTTTCTCACTTTCGACTTATTCTTCAGTGGACTAGGTCATTCAGTTCACATTACATTTACTTAATGATTTACTTAAGAAAAACTGATTAAATTGCTCCAGTGCATTAAATGAATGGACATATTATATGATCACAATTCACAAGAAAAATTAGTGTTGATTTGGTGCAAATAGCTCCTTTTAAATACATCATATTACATGTGTAACCGCCTTCCCGTCTTCAAAGCAAAAAGTAATGAAATCACTAGAAAATAAAAGCTCTTTACTCAATTTGTTCAAGGCACCACCTATTAGCGAATTGTCAATATCTAAAAAACCTACTCAGTCTTGTAAGTGATAGCTTAACTACGTTTGGTGATTGATAAATTCACTTAATTATGTTGTGTTCATTTTATGATAGATTAAATCGAATGGAAGTTCGAGTGGTCATTGGAATCTTATACTGTAATATATTTGTCATATTTTCTGAAAGAAATCAGTGCAAGTCTCTTATTTTAATTCTCCTATTTAACAGGAAAAAGCAACCTTTAGTTCGTTATTATGAAGTAATTAATATTTGTAGCGTACTCTGAAGAAAATTAAATAAAATGTCGTAGAAATTTTTTAAAATACTTTTTATTATTTTTTTCAATAATACGTATTTACGAAGGGATTTCATAAAACTTATTTGTTTCTCTAAATTATCAAAATATGTTTTATCTACCTATAACTGCATATATTGTACTCATATATTTCAAAAAAATATTTTGCATATTCCTTACTCAGTATAGTTTTATTACAGTACAGAATACTACAGTACAGAGTATTAATTTCAGAATCATTTATATACAATAACCACTTTAAAGAATTTCAATTAAAAAGATTTCGTTTTTTTTTCTTTTTCAGGCGAGTAAAAGTTGGGTTTGAGGGATACCTTTATCTAAAAGGACTGAAAACTGAAATATTTTATATTTTAAGAAGATAATATCACTAAAATTTATTAGAATTATTTAATGTGAAATGCATGAATGGTAAACTTCTTTTTTGTTTCAGAGTACTAGATTTATTTAGAGCCACTAATTTACACATCTGCCTTTCTCATTGTATTAAGCATCTTTAATGCTAGGCACTTATTTCCTTACATAATCTTAGGCTAATTATTTATTTTTTATAAAAATTGAAAGTATATATTTTCCAATGCTGCTGATATTTTTTTTTAAATAAATAGTTATATTATCTTCAGAAGTAATTTATTAATTTTTAATTTTCGAAATTAAGTCACTTTAAATTTTAACAATATTTCTTCCTTTTATTTCGCAATTTATTCTTAGTCTAAGTAAAGATACGCTTTCAAAAACTTTTTCTATTTTGAAATCAAAATTTCATCAGAACATTTCGGTAAAATTTCAACCAAACTGATATATTTTCATGAAAATATATTAGTTTTCGGTAGGATTTTTCCAAGCACAAATCCAATATTATTTTTTTCTATATGTATAAAATTATTTACGCATTTTGCATATTTATGCATTTTTGTCATCAAAATACATTTTTGAACAGAGCATATTTACAATCCGAAAAATGTATGAAAACATTTTAAATACATTTTGGCAATAAACTTAGGGATTTTAGAAGGGGATTTAACGTCAGAAAATGGTGATAATGATTTAATGTTACGTGTTAGACGCATACTCAAAGTAGAAACTGGAAAACTGGCTTAGAAAATAATTTCCGGCAAACTCATTTTGTGTGAAAGGACAATTTTCATTTTTTTCCAATGTTTATGTTAGATATAAAAGATGCTAAAGCATTTTTATTGGAATTTATGATTCTTTAAAATACAGTTATTGAAAAATCAAGTTCAGTCTAAATTTATAACATTAATAGCAAAATAAAAAGATAAAACATATTTATTTTTCAAGCAAGTTTTCTTTTTAAAGTAAACTATTCTTTATCTATTTAACTACCTAGCACTTTTGAAAAAAACAAAGTTGTAACCGAGTTATAATATCTCTACTCTTTCAAGCGAAAAAAATTAAAATTCTTAAAATTCTTCTTACCGGAAAAGTCTTCAGAAAGCAAGTTTAAATTTTTAAAATACCGTTAAATTTTCATTTAAAAACATTTTAATTTTGAATTAAATTTTCATTTTAAAAATATTTATTTATTCGTTTTAATATTTTAAAAAACATCCTTTATGGATTTATTTAAATGTAACATTTTCATCTTTCTTTATATTGCTTCACCTAACATTATTCTTACGCTGTAAAAGATGCAATTAAATTAAAATTTAAAGTATTAAATACAAAACAAAAAAATAAAGAACAATTACTTTCTGAAGTACTTTTATTTCTTGTCAAAAATTATCCTTTATATATTCATAATCAACTGTCGCAATGTTTTGAAAAAATATTTTTTTAGAGATTGTTCAGAAATAAATATTTTTGCATGAAGTAAATGAAAAAAAAAACAAATTAGAGCCTCTAGAATCAAAGAAGAACAAAGCTGTAATAGCATCATAAAAACTTTCTTCTTCTAAGTGAAAGAAGTTACAATTTTTAAAATTCCTATTACTAGGCGAAACTTCTGAAAACATATTCTCATTTTTAAACGAATGTTTTGATATTTTGATATTTAAATTTAATTTTAAAGTCTTGAAAAGAACATTCTATTTTGTTTCTTTAAAAAATATGCTATGTAAACAACCTTAATGAGAATAATGTTGCGACTTCAATTTCTATTGAAAATCATTTTGTATTTCTTCAATAAACATTAAATTTATTTCGGTGACGAAAAATTTTAACCTAATCTTAAATCAAATTAATCTCTATCAAAACCTTAACATATGACTGAATTTTCTACTGTTCGGAACCCAATTAGGACAACTGTTTATACTATTAGGGTCGAAAGGCAATTCAGAAATATGTATAAGATTCAGGTAAGGTGGTTAGATCCCGCCATCTTAATGAACACAGAAATGAATTCAACATTAGTTGTCACAAGTGTTGCTGTTACAGATGTCCGGTTATTTAGATTTATCAGTGTGTTTACGAGAGGTTGGAATAGTCGGTTAGGGTATAAAAAATATCATTATGTATGAATGGGTGTTGTTAGGATATCAATTTTTTTCTATTGGTATAGGTATAAATCAGGATAATAAAGCGCCTTCTTGATTATTGAAGAAGTCATTTAATTCCGTAAATGTTTTAAATCTTAATTTCAGATGAAAGTAAATACATTTTACAAATTTCAGGAAAATCTTAAAACAGGAAAATCAGCATTTCTTGCAAGATTTCTGAAAATCATTGAAAATTGCATCACACGTTATAATTCACTTTCATCGCGTCAATGGAGCACACTCTAAGCACATTCTGTAGGAGAATAAATTTTAACAATTCCAACAGATAAATCTTCTTTTCAGGTGCCACAATTTCACTTCCTGTTCAAACTCTGCACATTTTTTTAAAATCCTTTTCCGTATAACGTATATACCAAGTCTTTTTCAAAATCCGAAAGGTAAGATGAGTTCCAGTGGGATGTGAATAGGGTCACTTTAATTATATCCACGCTGTATCTTATATGTATAAAGATATAATCTAAGCAGTTTTTTGAGAATTCTTGAAGGAATTTTAAAATTTTATCATTTCTATTATGTAGAAAAATTCTGGTTAGGAGTTTGTGTTAAACATGTCAATTAATATTAATGTTCAGTTATGGAAGGAAAAAGCAAGCATATATGTCTTGAAGAGAAGTTTGTTTCATTTTGCTTGCTCACCATATATCAAGAGGCTTTAATTTACAAAAGAACAAAGTTTATTTCTAATTAGCTAATGTTTAGTTTAAATAAAGATAATTTAACATTAATTCAAAAGGGGAGGATACTTTATTACTTGGATAAGTTCTGTCAAGGAATTCGGGTTAAGCATATCAATCAATATGGATGTTCATATTAAAGAAGGAAAAGACAAGCATATATCTCTTGAAGGGAAGTTTGCATTTTTTTTTTTGCTTTCTCACCATACGTCAAGACACCTTAACTCCTAAAAGAATAAAATTTAAATCTAAATAGCAATGTTTAGTTTGAAAAAAAAGTAATTTAATCTTATCATTCGAAAGGAAGATATGAAAAAATGAAAATCAAACAAATAAAAAAAGACTTTAACTTTATTTCCAATAAATTTGGAAGCATCAAACGTAACTTTCACACTTCACGTTAATGGAACAAAAGGTAAATCAATAAAGAAAATGTAACAAATAAAAATTTAAGCTAGCCTGGAAGCAGGTCCTCCGATCTTAATTCTTTTCTAACTCCATCCATTACACCTTTATTCGATACAATTTATCCATTCAATCATCGCAACCTTGGATTTACTCTGTTTTGTGTTTTCGGCTACTTCATTATTCTTGATTGTCTTCGATATATATTCAAGAGTTGCGGCTTTCTCTCTAAGTAATCCCAGATTTGTTCTCAATTCAGCTTTTAGTATGTCTTCCTCTCGACCCTTTGTTCTCTAATATTACTGTTTAGAAGCTTTGTTGCAGTGAATCTGGCCTCGGTATTATAAAACAAACACTCGTCGTTTTGTTCCTTGTTTTCTTTCAGTGTATTAAATTGATTGACCATTGCAGATAGAGAGCTAAAAACGTTATTTCGTTAAAACAAATTAAGTGATCAACTTTAAAAATGTACACAATTGAATGTGTTTAAAAAATGTTTAGAATGGAATATTATAGGATTTGTTTTCAAAGATACTAGTTATTTATTTTCTCGTTTAGATTATATAAAATATCTATTATTGGTAAAATGTAATATAATTCATGTTTCAGGAGAAACAAACAAAAAAGCACTTGATATCCCCATTTGTTTAGAATAAATAAAATATCCTCATTTGTCTCCACGTTTTCCTTTGATTTTATTAGTAGAAAAGTAATCCGAAAATTATTTAATGCTTGAATTTCTTTTTAAAACAAGGGAATTACGTCAGATTTCCCTTTCTTAATAATCTTATTTGGATCTTAAAAAAATCTACTATCTCTTCTGTTTATTCATCATTTAAATAAATTCCTGATATAGATTATAATTAAAAACATATTCATGTATATTTATCATAAGAAAAAAAATTTGCAATCTAAATTTGAGATTCTAAGTGAATTAAAACTCGAATGCAGTTGTTTCAGATTTTATTTTGATATTTTTAAAACTGATTCATAAAGATTTTAAAATCTTTCACAGTATTATACTTATAAAAAACATATTATTATATGTTTGCCGTATCTATAGATTTTGAATTATGTTTAATTTAAATACACTCTTGACGTTTGTTCCTTTTGAAATTTCTACTTTTAGTTCACACTCTTATACATATTTATATATCTTGTTCAAACTTCCAATCACTATGAAAAAAATTTTTATTCATCCACTCAGTTAAATATACATTTTTTTTAATTTGTAGGGGATGACACAAATTTAAAAAAAATGTATATTTTATTATTTAATGTATATTATAAAATGTATATTTTATTATTTAATGTATATTATTTAAATGTATATTATAAAAAAATGTATGTACGATGTTAGTACATTTTTTCAAATATTAATTCATTAATTTAATCAATTATTTTTAATACTTTAGTAGTTTGTAATGAAAATTGAAATCAATAAGAAGTAGCTCAATTGGTAAAATCCAAGGATTTCGGGGTTTTTCGCATGAAGGCATAGAATGCGTGTTAAATTCTTGCGAAAATCAATAATTTTTGATAAATTGTTTATATTAATTATAATTGTTTTGGGCTGGGTCGGCCTGGTTGGTAGAGTGTTGGATTCGTACTCCTTGAAGTTATGGGTTCGCAGCTCACCGGCCAAAAGATTCTCCGAGTGTGTGGCGGCTGGCGCTCATTAATGTGTCGTGGTCGCAAAGTCCTCCATGTCGAGAGTAATGCCACTGGGGGTACTGGGTCAGAGGTGATCGTTTTCTGTTCCAGATCTATATTATGATCTGAGATGAATGAATTCGCATAAATGAAATCAATCCCTATAAAGGGCTGTGAAGTGTAACCAGCTAAGGTGTACTCTTGGTCCTAGATGGCGCTACGTGTAAAACAAAGAGACGCACTTCTTAGTATTAAAATCTGCTGATCATATCAGCGGGGCTTACTCACGGCAAGTACCATTAGTCACAACAAGTAATTGTTTTTAAAAAAGTAACTAAACAAAAAATTTCTTTGTATACCTAAATATGAATTGACAATTTTTTTATATTACTTGATATAGTGATTTGATAGATTCTTGCCGAAAGTGAAGCATAAATATCTATTTTAACAAAATAGCTTAGCAGTTTCAGAAACCGACATTTAGAACATGTCTATTAGCAATTTTTAAAATAATGCAATTTTTAATTTGTTTTTAAAGTTGATTTTTTTATTCTTTTCTTTTATTATTTATCCATTGCAGTTGAAATGTAATCCTATACATTTATTGGAAATTTATCTAAACTAAACCAAGCCATACTAAATTTTCTTATGAAAATAAAATTGATTTTGAATATTTAAAAATTAATGTAATAAATAACAATAAAAGTTCATTATGAATTTTTTTTATTCTCGCAGATTTGATTTTATGATAACCGAAAGTCTATTTCTGCACGAAATTTTATAGTGTTTTTTTATCCATTTTCAATCAGAAGGGCTTCAAAAGAAAACAATTTCTTACTTTAGCAAAGAATTTACCCTTACACTGAGTTTCAAATTAATGCGATAATAGATTCAGAGTATTATTACCGAGCAAGAAAAAAATTATAGAATCATGGTGCCGCTACTGATATTTAATCGACCGTGAATCGGAAAGTCGTAATTTTTTTTTTATCAGATTAGAGTGTAGACGAGTGAGGGGGGATAGCGTTTGATAACTAAATGCATTCCCTGTTTCCGTGGATTTAACTTAAGCTTGTTTGCAGGGTCATATAGTTTGAGCATCGCATGTCTACACCACACCCATTATCCTCGATCTCTTCCGGCAATAGCATTTACGCCGCTGTAAATTGTGCAATTTCGTCTGCGGAATATCAACATCCAGTTTAATGTTGCTCCAATCCTTTTCATCCTTACTTTAGTAATGCATTAATTTATAATCGAAACTGTCTTAGTGACTTGCTGTTAAACGAATTTTTTTTAAAGTATTTATTTATGTTTTCTTTACATTATACTCCAAGCAATACAATATTTTTAATAATTAAAAATCGTTAGAGTCACAATGTTACATTAGAATATTTCATTATTTTTCTTGTTATTGAAGCATTTAGGATTATTTTCAGTATAAAACCGATTATAATATTTATTTACACAAAAGATTGCAACTATAAAAGAGGAAGGTTATAGTTTTTTAAAAAAAATTTTGATTTCTAACTGACTATCTTTATATTAACATGAAGATATAATCATCACAATAGACCAGAATAGTCCTGTTTATATATATTATGTATATAGATTTGTTTATATATCTTAACATATTCTCATTATTCTCAGGAATTTTGAATTTGTAAGGACAGAAGTAATCCATTACATTTTTATTCCACCTTAAAAGCGATTTCTTTTTCTTCAATTCAACGAGTTTAAAAATAGAAAATTATAGATTGTGGCCAAAATATTGTTGAAAATTAAATAATGGCAGAACTAATGAAGATTATAAATTTTCTACGATAGTGGAAGTATCGAATTATTATTGTATATTTTAAATCTTTTTCAATAGTTGGGGCACTTTCTGCGCATATTTCATATTTAAATCCATTTTTTTATATTCTCCTTTTTATACTTTCGATACGTTTTTAAGACTACAAAATATTGTTTAACTATAAACCACGTCAGTTTCTGATGAAATACTACTATTATTAATAATAATAATCTCAAACATAAAAACCTTAGCAACAAAACATTACAATTAAGATAATACATTTAACCCTTATAATCCGTTGAATTAGTTAATTATGTTAATACAATAAAAAGTGTTTTTAATTTTATTTTACTTACCATGAGAAATGTCTTCATAATAATTACTTTTAAAACTTAATCAAACGGAATCAGAGAAAACAGTATTAATAGTGTCTAAAAGAGATCATTTAAATCATCTTGAATGTTCCTTGAACTTAATGCATAGTCAAAGAATAAACTTATATAAAATTTTGGGAATTTACGATCCTTTTCCGTTTTACGTCATGTGAATCCATATAAAGTGGTCATATAATGACAACTTTATCGGAAGATAAGAATGATAGCCTAATAGTATTATCAACATTACTTCTTTTTCTCTCATGAGAAGCCTCTTTCGTCATGGAAGTAAGAGTAACTCAAACTCTCAAAATTGTCAGCCAATTAAGCAAGCAAGAACACATTTATCTATTATAGCATCCTCTCACCTATGTATTTGTGGCACTTTCTGCATGAAAGTACATAAAAAAATAAATAAAAAAATTTCGGATTTACAATGATTGACCAATACAAAATTGGCTGCGCAAAGCATAGTGTTTCTTAAAAAATAAGTACATTTGTTTGGTAGAAGCGACATCAACATTATGTTTAAAAAATTCACTTTTATTGAATTTATAATATCCACAACAGAGAGTCTTATATGTAAACCCTAACTTTCTTGATAGAGAATATAGAGGCATTTAGTATTGTTACAACTGATTCAGAAAGGTGTCATAAGCTAAAAGAACAAATATTGTCTTTTCTAATTCCTTATATATAAACATTCATAATACTTTCAACAAAATTTTGTTTCATTATTTATTTATCTTTTAATAGCATTATTTTTTTCCATTTCCTAAAGCCGAGAAAACAAAAATCTTACATTTCCTTTAGTAAACAAAAAGCTTTTAAAATTGCTAATATAATTAATTCACTTTTAAAAATAAAAAAATACAAGTTTTAAACTAAATGAATCGATCTATATATTCAAGCTCTATTTTTAATAAGGTAAAATACTTTGTTTTAGTGATGTAAATAATATTAATTGAAGTAAATTATTTTTTATATTAGCCAATTACCTGTTAGTACTTACTAACAAATATATTTATAAAATTTTTCAAATTTTGAAAGGTATAATATCAAATAGATTGTTAGAAAAAAATTCTAGAAATTTATTTCAGGTACTTTTTCCTATGTTTTTTTTAAATTATTATACTGCATCTTGAAATTTTAACATTTACTGAACATTACCTTGGAATATCATGTTTGTATCAGATGGCTGTATATTATTCTCCAGAATGAAAGATACGAGATTAAAATACAACAGATGCTCTGACAAACGTTTCTGCATCGATAGCTCCCTGGTTGTTTTAAGAAAAAGTTGTTTCCAGATAGTAAACTAGTGAACTCAGTTTGTTGTATTCGTGTTTCTAATTACAGATCTGATTATTAACCTTTTAAAGCAAATGAACATAATCTTCGTAATAATTAAAATAGGATTATTTATCTTAATGAAAAAGTATTGAAAAGAAATATTCAAACAATAATAAAAACACTGAGTGGTAGCTCCATTATGTTCTAAAAATAACACCTATAATTATATTAATTTTAGTATACAATGGAAGATAATTCCTTTAGAATTCAAAAACATGTATATACTACCATATATTTTAAATGGAATGTAAATTGATTAAAATATTGCAATAGATTTATGATTTAGAAAATAATTTACTAAACACCTTACAAAAATAATTTTTATGAGAAGTCACTAATGTGAAAGTTATTTATTTGTTTATTTTATAATTGTTCCAAATATTATATATATGTATATATATATTTGGTTTGAATACTATACATTTAATATTAATGCCTCATATCAACAAGGTTTGCTTTATTCCATCAAAGTATTCTACATCATATAAATTTCAGGTATAATGGGTATTTATATACTTTTGTTTTCGCAGTAAATAAAACATGTTACTTGATTGGAGTTTTTAAAATTTCTAATCATTCGTAATGATGCGTCTTAGTAATTAAGGCGACCAGGGACCTTTAAAATTGTTTTTTGTAAATTTCATCTTAGTGATTTCAAATTTTATAGGCATTAAGAGTAACAATATAGGAGATGACACACAAAATTTTACAGCCTTATATTAATTTATTTATTAGTTATGGGAGTTAATATAATAATTAATAGCGATAAATAACGTCAATGAAACAGGTTCCAGGCGCTCCAAATTTGTTCGAAAGTGCTCCATTGTTTATTATTACTTACTCTAACCCATTTGAAACAAAAATTTGGGATTAATCTTCAAGTTTGGGAAAGAAATATCAAAATTGACCACTATAATAACTTAAAACTACTGATTTTTTAAAAAGGTTTTAGTAGTTTTGAGTTATTGCATTGGTTAATTTTGATTTTCGTACTCAAACTTCAAGATTAATCTCAACTTTAGTTCCAAAAGGGTTAGAGAAAGTAATATTAAAAATTGGAGTGCTTTTGAAAAAATTTGGAGCTCTTGAACATTTTTCATTAACGTTATTTATCGCTAATATTATATTGTAATAACCCTCCAGATCATAAATAAATTAAAATAATGTTTTAAAATTTTGTGTGTCATCTTCTGTAGTGTTACTTTTAATGTCTCTAAAACTACAAATCGCTAAGTTAAAATTTACAAACATAATTTTAAAGGTCCCTGGTCGAGTTAAATTTAAAATAATAAATTACATTTTTATTTAAAATTAATAAGTTATAGTTGAAATTCTTTTACACTTTTTATTTTCATTACTAATTGCAATACTTAGGATAGTGAAAAAAAATAAGTATGAACTGGTAAGAAATACTCAAATGTTTCCGAGTTTCCTTTTATTTATTTTTTGCATCAGTGGGCTAGGTCATCCAGTTCACGTTACATTTACTTAACAAAAAATGGATTAAATTTCACCAGAGGATTAAATTGATGGACTAGCATATGATTGATCGCTATTCACAAGAGCAAGAAGTGTTGATTTGGAGCAAACAACTCTTTTTAAATACATCACATTATGTGTAAGGAATCCGTCTTTCCTTCTCTGAAGTAAAAAGTGATAATGCTATTAGAAAAAAAAAGCTATTTACACAACTTGTCCGAACACATCATCTTTGAGGATTCATCAATCTCTAGGAAATCTGACCAATGCTGTCAGTGACATTTTAACTTCGTTTGGTGATTGATTGGTTCACTTAATGATGATGGGATGCGTCGGGCTATTTTCCTGAGGGAATAAATCACTTGAAAGTTTGTCTTCTCAGTCTTATACTACAATATATTTCTCATATTATCTGATAAATCAATGCAAAATTCTTAACAAATCGTATAAATCTTTTTTTTTCTTGATATAGAAGTAATTTATTTGAGCGTTTAGCAATATTTTAAAGGCAATTATGCTGATTGTCTCAATTTATATAAAAATATTTATTTTTTGAATCTTATTTGCAAAGAGATTTATAAAACTTAATTGTTTTACAAATTCTCCAAAATATATTTGTCCTGCATATACAACTACCGCAAATATTTGACAGACGACTTCTATCCTCTTTACACAATATATTCTTACTGCTGTAGATAATTTGTTTTTAGAAAGATTTCTACCTTAATCATTATAAATATTTTTGTTAAAATATTTATTTTTTTCTTTTCCAATTCACAAAATTTTGTTTTCGATATGCCTTTATGCAAAAGAATTGAAATTTTAAATATGTAACATGCAAAATGAAAAACATAGAAACATTTTTATTTTGAAAAATAATTATTTGTTTTCCAAATGCATGAGTTTTAATTTTTTTTTCTTTTTTCCTCCGAAAATCCAACGATTTTAATGAATGTTTCAGAAAGCTTGATTAATTTAAGCTTATTTATTTACAAAATTGTCGTTGCGATATTATGTTCGAATCTTAGACAAATATTTTATTTAATTTAAAAATATCTAGTTTTTTTCTTTTAAGCGGTAAATATTTTTTTTTTCCATTTTCCTACTATTTTATAGTGTATTTCAAAGCCATTAGTATATTTTTCATTGCTAGAGTATTTCATAGTCCTTTTTATGCTTCATTTCTAGAATATTTCATAGTCATTAGTATGCTTTGCATTGTTTTATATATTTTTTATTCATATATTTAAGTTAACAAACTCGTTACTTATATAGAATAACTCAATTTTTTTGAGTATTATAATATTATAATGTTCAATTAAATGAGGATAATGAATATTTAGCTTTAAAATAAAAATAAGATTTGAATGCATAAATAAATAAAATCTTTAATAAATATAATCATTCATATCATAATATATATGGATAGTTCAAGAACTATTCTAATTGTAATTATATAAAAGATTAAAATGAAATCTGATATGCGTATTTCAATGTATCATGCCAGAACATAATTTCTTGAGCGGCAAGCACTGCGTGCTAGTGAAAGTAAAATAACATTTTTATTCATTTTAACTGTTTCATTGAATTAATCACTTTAGTATTGCAAACGATAAAAAATCCTTTTTCCTCGCATTTATTGTTTTAAAGAATATCACATTTCCTATTTATTTCATTTCATTTAATCACGTGCTCCAAATGACATTTTTCTAGGTTTTATTTGCTGTAATCATTAATTTATTTATTTGTAATCAGAGTTTTTGTAAATGCAATTTCAACGCGTTACTAAAAGCTGATTTTTTTAGATGTTCGTGCAAATAATAAAATTTCAATTTTTTGTCTATAGATTTTTGTTGACGCCAAAAACCTTATCCCCAAAACAACATCATGTTCTGACCTGATAATAAATTTTAGCCACACGTGATCTTGAACAGCTCAGTTGCTGTTTACATTATTATAAATTAATATACCTTCTACAGTTTTTACTCATGCACGATATTTTTTAATATTTAAAAATAATTTCCTCTCTTTAATTATTCAATGATTTTTTAATAATTGGATGTATTAGCTTATAATACAATTTATTAATTTTTAAAATTAGAAATTAAATTACTTAAAAATATATAATTTTTTTATTTATCTCAAATGATTTTTTAAACAAAAATTTTCTTTATGTTTTAAATTTAAATTTCATTAGAAAACCTCAAATAAATTTCAACCAAGAAATCATGCTATCATAAAAATAAATCGGCTTGGGGTTTTTTAACCATAAATGAGACACATTTTATTACTTTATATAAAACTATTTACACGTTGTGCATATATTTACATTTTTGTCAAGAAGAATCATTTTCCAACGGAACATATTTAACATCTTAAAATTGTAGCCAAGCATTTTAAATAAATTTTGGCAACAAACTTGCAGATTTTAGAGTAGAATTTATGTGCATTATTTAGCGGCAGAAAAGGGGGAGAAAGATTTAATGTTACGAGTTAGCTTTCTGGTTTATCCAAAGCATAAGCTGGAAAATTGGCTTACAAAATACTCTTAAAAATTCATTTTGTGTGAAAGGACATTTTTCATAATTTTGTTCCTATTTTTCGCGTGGATAAAATTTAACACATCATTTTTCGAATGGATTGCATAAAAAATATTAAAGCATCTTTTGATCAGTGTTTTATCATTTTACACTTAATATTATCAAGATGCTGTAAAAGGCAGTTATTAAATCAAAATTCAAAATATTAATAGAAAATCAGAAATATACATATTTTTCTGAGAGCGCTTAGAAATAAAAATAATTGTGTGAAGTTAAGAAAACAAAACAAAAATTAAGAGGTTACGCTACGATAGAGAGAAAAGACAAACTTTGATTGAGCTATGATAACTTTACTAACCTAAGTGAAAGAAATATTTTTTTTTATTATTCTATGACTCATGTTAAATTCATGAAATGCATTTATATTTATAAGACTTTTTTAAAAAAATATATAAATGGCATTCCGTAGATAACTTTAGAAAACACATTTATATATTTTTTTAAAATGCTTTAAAGTTTTGATTTTTAACTTTATGTAATAATTCAAATGCTTTTAGGATGATAAATTTTTTTTTAAAAAATGTAGAATTTTATTCTTTCAGATTATCTTGTTATCATAAGACTCTAGAAAATTTAACATTTTCCTATAAGGCATTACTTTTTATCCTGGTCCTCTGTAAAAACACCAAAATAAAATCGAGTCCTTTCTCTATATTATAGCTTCAAATTCAATATTTTTGAGGAATCATAATTTCTATCAGTCAATTTAAATATTTTATTACAGTTTTCTCTTTTATTTTTTTTCGGGGGTGGGGGAATCTCGGAAATACCTCATATATTTTTTCATCATTTGCAAATTATATTTGGTGGAGTTAAATTTTTCACCAAGTCACGCATTAAAAATGTCAGCTAAGTTTTATTTAATTATGAATGTTTTTTCCATAAAACTTCCTTTCAGAGCCAATAACTTCTTTTCCACTTTTCGGATGTAATATGTGTTCCTCGTTATCAGAAAATTTTAATGAACTGAGGATGAAATGGCTTATTATAGACTCATTTCCCCCCAAAGGATATTTATATATAAGTGTTTCTGTTATCTCTGTTCTTTTATGGATAGCTATTATATATATTTAATATCATAAATTAATAAAAAATAATATTCTGAAAACTTCAAAAACTTTGAAAATCTTTTAATTTTGTTTATTTTGCTGTTAAAGATCTATGTAAATGACCTTTAGGAAACCAATGTGGAATTGCAATTCTTATTGACAATGATTTTGTTCATATATAAATTTTAATATTTTAATATTCATCTATAAATTTTATGTAAATTAATATTCATCTATAAATTTTATGTAAATTAATATTCATCTGTACATTTTAAGATTTGTTATATATTAGGTCTCCAAAAAATGGGTCGTATTGGTTTAAAATATTGTCAATCCCTGCTCTTTTAAAACATTATTTCTGAAATTTAAATTATTATACATATTTACAATCATAATTTTTAAAAAAAGAGATTATTAATTATTTTTAGAAATTTATTAAGTACTAACATTTTATTTTTTAATCACATTGCTGTGCAAAGTAACTTTACGGAAATAATATGGGATTACATTTTAAATTGACAATCATTTTGTTTGGCTACAACCAAATGAAATCCTGGGGGGAGGGACTAAAAATCTCCATCCATCTGTAAATTTTCTCCACACTTTGCAGATTCGAAACCTGTTTATAACAAATGGTCATCTCATCGAAGAGCTCTTCCGTTCTCGCAAAGATGGTGAATACAGAAATGAGGAGAATTGGCTACTTCTTATCAATAATAGAATATATTTCCCAGATGAAGATTTGTACAGTAGTTAATTATGTGTTTTAGGTATCAGCCATAGTTCCCACAAGTATCGCTACCACGGAGGTTCAGTCTGATTTATTCAGACGCCATCAGGCGTGTCTAATTAGCTGTCTTAGGGAATTAGAAATGCTCACCTCATATTAAATTCTGGTCACTGGGAAGACACTCTACCCTTATGACAGGACATCGGCTTAAAAATATATTGATGCATATAATATTAAAGTCTATTTTTTAATCCATTTTCCATCTAAATGGCTGCAAAAGACAATATTTCTTTCTTTTAATAAAGATTTTACATATGTGCTTAGTTTCAAATTAATGCGATGATAAATACAGAAGAATATTATCCAGCAAGAATCCTAATCACGGTGCCTCAACAAATATTTAATAGGCCGTGAAGTGAAAAGTCGTAAAATAATTTATAGCCGTCAGATTAAAGTAGAGAAAGGGAAGGAACACTGTTTGATACCTAAATGCTATTTCCGTGGATTTAACTTAAGTTGGTTTTCAGGGTAAAATAGTTTGAGCATCGCATGTCTACAGCACACACATTATCCTCGATCTCTTCCGGCAATAGCATTTACACTACTGTAGGTTGTGCAATTACGTCTGAGGACTCCAATATCAGCACCCAGTTTAATGTTGTTCTAGGCAGCATCCTTACTTTCATAATGTGATAATTTTTATCGAAACTACCATGATAACTAGCAATTTAACATTTTTTTTAATTATTTATTTATATCTCGATGGTTTTATAACCAATAGAAAAATTTTATTCATTAAACATCGAATAGGACAATATATCCCATATAAATTTTTTGATTTTTTTTCAGCCTCCTAATGGACATCTAATTACTTTCCTCTCTCAAACAAAATATAATTTTAATTTACATAAAAGACAGCAATTTAAAACCAATAAAAGGTTATAATTTTAAGAAAAGTTTTTATTTCTGTCTCACTATGTTTATAGTAATGGAGATTTAAAATGAAAATATAATTATGACAATACGTCAGATTAGGCTCGTTGCGATATATATTCATATATTCTCCTTATTTTAATGTTTTTTTAAACTCCTATGAAAAAAATAGACTCATTATTATAATAACATTTGTCTCCCGCCTTACAAAAATATATATTTCTCATTTCAACGAATCCAAACAGGAATGGGTACTTACGTATTATACCGTCTTCGCCAACGATTGGCAACGGTTTAGTAACTCAATGGCGATAAAGATCAACAGATTACAACATTGCCAGATTGCCATAATTTGCGGTTTAGCACCTGATTTTGACAACTTCAAACTTGTCGATAAAGTTGGACGGTATAATGCGTAACTACCCAGGATTGATACTAAAATATTGTTGAAAATGAATGGTACAAGTAATGAAGGTTATAAATTTTTGAAATAGCTTAAGTTTCATATTATTAATGTACATTTTAACTCTTTTTCAATAATTTTGGTCATTACAGCACAGGTTTTATATTCAAATCCCTTTTTTTGTTATTTTTCTCTTATATTTTAGATTCGTTTTTGGAAAAATAGGGAATATTGTTTAACGATAAGCCTTATCCCTTTATGGAGAAATAGTATTATTAATAATAATTACAAACTTAAAAAAAGAACATCATTGGCATAACCTTATTATTTATATAAAATGTTTAACTATCTATGATAAGGCAAGCCATTCAAATCTATTCAATTAATTTTTTCTGTAGATTTGAATAGAAAATAATATATTAAAATAAAATAGAAATAATATTATTATATAATGAAGTTTTGTTAATGAAATGAATAAATTATACTTTATTTTGTTTATGGCAAGAAATTCCTTAATGGTGTGTTACTTCTAAAACTTAATCAAACGGAATCACATAAAACAGGATTTATAATGTCAGACAGAAATCATTTAAACGATCTTGAATGTTCCTTAAATTAATCAATGAGTAAACTTAGACACAACTTTGGTAATTTACGATCATTTTCGGTTTTTCGTCAAGAAAATTTATATATAATTACAATAAAAAGTTTATCAATTTTCCTTTAAATCATCTTTTAATTGCGGCACATTTACAACGTTTTATTTACGTACCCTCATTATTAACTTCATCAAAACGAGTCTTTGGTTTGGATAACATAACATGTGAAATGTTTATTTTCTTTTTATATATTAAACATGAAAGTAATTGATGATTTTGCCCTTTTTTTTGCAGGATTACTATTATGTTGTTCTTATACGCAAAGTTCCATATAATCAGCCTTCGACACAAAATGATTTATTTCTGAAAGCAACGAATTCTTTTTTCGGTAAATATCAAATTGAAATGCAATTTAATTCTTTCAGTGCATAAAAGCTTCACTTTTGTTCCGAGGAGAAGTCTTGATTTAAAACATGTAAAGAAAAATTGAAAATTAGGGATAAATTTTCTGTTGTCGTCATTAGAAAGTGGTAAACATATTTTGAAATAACACATCAAAAGATTACCGCCTGGATAAGACAAATTTTTGAAAAAATGATTACGAAATGAAATACCTACAGCTAAAAACGATTTTTCCAATACTCATTCATATTTCACTAACCTTCAAAAAAATTGTTACTACTTTTTTGTACTTAATAATCATAGACTAAATGATATAATGCTATATAGTAACCCTCTCCAAAAGACTATTTTCCAATCATACATTAAGAGTTCACATCATATTATTCTATTATCTTATGATTCATACTCTAATAAAGTTTAAATTCTAGAAATATTTTCAGAGCTAAAATATTACAAATTCCTTCCGTATTCTGCTAGAATTTTATATGCATTTCAACAGTAGATTTTTATATAATATATTTGTAGTTTAACATAATAATAATTTTAATGACATTATTTATTTTATATGAATCAATTATTGATATTTTACAATATTCGGAATCAGTTCAGACCAAATCCTTTATTTATTATTAGTGTAATCACAACTGTAAAAATGTATTTTGTCTTATAAATTGAGTCAACAGTCCTTAATTACTAAAATTTAGTAGAATCGACGATAGAAAATGTAAGCTATCAACTCAATTTTCGAAAATTCTCGAAAATAAATTAATACTGATAAATTATCTGCTGGTTTCTATATACATATATTGTTGCTAAATTATTCTCCATTAAGAAAGTATAATACAGTACATGAAAGGAAGTTAACATAGAAATTTTTAAAGTTATATGATATTGCATTTTAAGTATACGATTAAACGTATTTACGTATTTCTGGAAAGAACAGACATGTTCATTTTACATTTTGCTTTTAACTCTCCCTCTTATATCTTGCCATTTTACAATTCGAAATTTCTTAAAGGGTCATGATTACACTATATGGCTGTATAGTATATTCTGGAAAGAAAAATACGAGATCATAATAAAACACTCTTCTGACAAAGTTTTCTGCCTCAAAAGCTCCCTTGTTGTTTTAAAAAAATAGATTATTTTCTGATAATAAACTAGCTACCGCAGTTTGCCATATATCCAATTTCAATATCACTCTTGACAATCAACTTTTTATAGGAATTGAATATAATTTGCGGAGTAATTGAAATGGGTGAAATTATCATTCTGAAAGAGTATTTTTTTAACATTTAGAAATATCCCTGCACTATTAATTATCAAAAGAAGCTTACGGAAGTAGACAACGCATTGCATAGATAACTTATATACAGAACAGCTACTCACGCACCACATTCGCTTGCATAATTCCTTTTTACAAGGCTGGACATTCAATCATATCACAGATGTAACAGACAGATAAAGAACAACCCCGCTCGAACACAGGCCGTCCAGATCACGGGGAAGAAACGCTACCTCTATGCCAAAATGTGAACCTAAAATAGTATTGAATAGCAGCCTTTTAAAATTAATAAGAATACTGAATGATTGTTGTTGTTGTTCTCTTGTTCCACTTTACAAGAAGATAGAGGGATGCAGTAGCTTCTGAGGGCACGGACCCCTGAGCCCCCAAAGGCAGACTGAAGGCACCCTAAGGCAATTTTGCAATCCCTTTTTACGGGGTGGACTTTATTCATGCGTTTTATTTTTTCATTCACAGATCTTAATTTAGATTTGGAACAGAAAACTATCACCTCTAAACCAACATCTCCAAAAGTATTACTCTTGACATAGAGGACTTTGTGACCATGATAGATTCAAATGCGCCAGCCACCACACACACGGAGAGTTTTCTCCTGGTGGTTTCGAAATCGCAGTTTAAGGAATACGATTCCAATGACCTGCCAACCAGGCTATCCCCTCCCAATACTGGATGGTAGTTTCCTAATATTCTAAAAAAATAAAACCCATGATTGCACTATTTCTTAGAACACAAAAGAAAACAATTTAAATTGAATTCAAATGTAAATATGTGCTAACATATCATATTAAATGCTATAAATGAAAAACAAACTGATTAAAATATTGTTGTCGTTATTTATAGTACACGCCTATAGACAAGCCCCCCCCCCCGCTGGTACAGCAACAGATTTATGCCAAAAGAAGTGTCTCTTGTTTTTATAGAAGCGCCAACTAGGGCCAAGAGTACGACTTTGCAATACACTCACCACATTCTCTTGCACAGCCCCTTTTTTCAGGGGTGGGGGGCACATTCTCTTACCTCACAGATTGAACTGAGAAGAACAACCATGCCCAAACCAGGACTCGAACCCGGGTTTCTCAGAACACGAAGAAGACACGTTACCTCTATGCCAGAAAGCCGACATTAAAATATTGTAAAAGATTTATTGTTCAGAAAAATATTGACTAATTATTTCACAAAAAATTAATGTGAAAATTATTAAACTGAAATGTATCAATTTGTTTATTTTGTTTTTGATCCAGAAATTGCATTTTTTATCATTTTGAATTATTTATTTTTATATTAACTCTTCTTATTAAAAAAAGTTCATTAGTTCATCAATATTTCGATGAATTCTGCATCTTATTAAGTACAGGAATTTTGAATGCAGTATTTTTTCCCGAAATAAAGTAATGTATTGTATAGTTGGATTTATTAAAATTTCAAGTGGCGACAATAATTGTAAAACTAAATTCCACACCATATTTAGGAAAGCAGTGCTTATATAGTGGAATGACTTACTTAGATGTTTTCGATTTCTGATTTATTTTTATTCAATGCACCATGTCAGCTTGTTCACATTACATTTACTTAACGGTGTACTTAACAAAAACGGATTAAATTACTTCCGAAGATTAAATGGATGGACATAAATCATATTATTGATCACTATTCCCAAGATAAAGAAGTGTTGATTTGGTGCAAACAGCTCATTTTAAATGTATCGCATTATGTGTAAGAAATCCGCTTTTCCATCTCCAAAGCAAAAACTTATTAAGGGTACTGGAAAATAAAAGTCTTTTACTCAATTTCAGACACCATCTTTTAGTGATTTGTCAATCTCCAGAAAATTCACTCGGTGTTGTAAGTGACAGCTTAAACGCGTTTCGTGATTGATAAGCTCGCTTAATGATGTTGGGCAATGTTGTGTTTAGTTCATGATGAAATAAATCGCTTGGACGTTTGATGGGTCTTAGTAATCATATACTATGACACATTTCTCAAGTGTTTTGATGAATCATTGCAAAGCTATTGCATTAATGCTCAGCTTTTAAAAGTAAAAGTTAAGTTTATCTCGTGATACAGAAGTAATTAATATTAAGTAAATAATATGCTTTCTAAAAGACCTATCATAATCGATTACAAATGTTTTAGTAAGAAAGAATCAATTTCTCTTTTCTGATCCTCTGATGTCTTGATGTGGAAGGAAATGTCTTTATTTGAAAGGACTGAAATTTTGAATGTCAAATGTACGAATAAAATGACTATAAAATTCATTTTTTACCTTTTTGCATTGTTTTCCAAAAAATGGATTATCAACTACGTTTTAGTTTTCATGATACATGGATTTTAAATTGTATTTTTCAATTCTTACTATTAGCTCACACTCTCCTTATCTATGTATATATTTATATATACGTTGTTCAAATTTTCAATCGTTAGTAAAATACTGTTTATTCATCCACTCCAGTTCAAATAATTTTTTTAAACTTGTAGTGGATGACACTTGATGTTAATACAGTTTTTTTTACTTATTAATTCATTTATTTTTCTTAATTAATTTAAAACTAACTTCCTTGCCATTATAATTTTTTGATCAAATATTTATATTAATTATTATTTTGATCCGTTGCAATCTTACCGATAGTCTGGTTGGTAGGACGTTAGGTTCCCATTCCTTGGGTTGTGAGTTCGAATCTGCCAGTCAAAAACACTCCACGTGTGGCAGGCGTTAAATTTGTCGTGATTACAATTTCTCCATGGGGAAAGTTCTACCCTTGGTGTTATTTGGTTAGAGGTGATTGTTCTCTGTTTCAGATATAAATTATAATCTATGGATGAATGAATGAAATGCATGAATAAAACCCATCATGTAAAAGGGGTTTGTGAAGTATATGAGCTAGAATTCAGATTTCTGTCCTCGGTTGCTTAGGAGTACATATGCTTAGCAGCTCCTTCCTTTCTAAAGTGTAACCTGAGAATAACAATTATAATTAATAAAAAATATAAATTTATTTTTTCTAATAACCTAAGTAGGAAGTGATTTTAAAAACTATTTTTATGATACTTGTTTGTATAAATTTCTTGATTTATTTAGGGGCATTAATGAATACATCTGTCTTTGAACATACATAAAACAACTGTATAAGTAGGTTCATAATTTCAAGCATAGTCTTAGGTATTTCTTTTATTAAGTAATTCCTGAAATAAGTCTACCTATTTCAATGGTTCCCATTAAAAACCTGCTGAAAAATTCCTGCGGTTCTTTCACGAGTAATGATCCCTAGAACCCAAAACCACCCTTGGTTCAATACTTTTATGCGTACACACACGCACCGAATACTTAGAGTAACTACAGCAACTTTTATGCACAGGATAACTATAATTATTTTGTTTCGATTTTAATTGGTTTGCAATACGTTGTGTGAAATGTAAAAAAATATTTAACAAATCAGTAAATAGTGCATCGAGCCCAAAGGGTGTAGAATAGTAAGGAATTCAAATGTTCATTACGCTACAACTTTCGTAATAGAAAAATAAATCAAATTAGCACTTCATTAAGACGGACGAATTTTAATTGGTTTGGAATACGTTTTGTAAAATGTAAAAATAATCGGCAAATTCGTAAATAGCTCATGGTGTAGAACAGTATGGAATTCAAATTTTCCTTCCGCTACATCTTTCGTAATAAAGACAGAAAAATAAATATAATTAGCCTAATAAGCTTTTTAATTAAGAGGGATGTATTTTAAGTGGTTTGGAATACATTTTGTGAATCGTAAAAAGATCGGACAAATTCGTAAATGGTCCATCTAACCCAAAGGGTGTAGACTAGTACACCCTTTATTTATTATTGTTTATTGGCTCATTCATTTAAATTGTCTGATAAATGAGTTCTTCAGTCGTTTAATCATTTCTAAGAGTACAATTAAACAGATTTAGTGATTATTTAACTTTATTGAATATGAAAAAAAATTTCTATATGAAAAAAATATTTAATAAAAATAGGCCCAGGCCATTTTATATATGAATACCTGAAGACATACCCTAATTGCAATTATTTATCTAGAAATTCATTGAAATTCAACAAGTAGAATAATTCTTACCCATAAATGATTTTGAACAGCTCAATCGCTGTTAGCATTATTATAAAATAATATAGCACTTTCTGTAGTTTTACAGCATGTACTAAATATTGTTGATAATTTTCTGTTTCTAACTAAAGCGTGATAATTCTATTAAATGTTATATTAGTTAATAATATTTATTCCTTTTTATTCTTGAAATTAATTCATTTTAAATTCTTTCGTTTTTCTCAATTTTTTTCTTAATCAAAGTAAAATATGCTTTATTAATTTTTTTCTATAATTTTAATCAAAATTTTATATGAAAATTTCGTATAAATTTAAAAAATAACTGTTTTTATAAAAATTTATAGTTTTTTTACTGTGAGTTTTTTATCCACAAAACAGAAATATCTATATAGACCTATTTGCAGGTTTTGCATATTTATACCTTTTGTCAATGAAATACATTTTCGAATAAAACATTTAAATATATTTAAAATCCTAAAGATGTAGGTATGTGTTTTAAATAAATGTTGGTAACAAACTTACAGATTTTTGAAGACAAATTATGTGCATTATTTAAAGGCAGAAAATTACAAGAAGGATTTAATATTATGCATCGACTTTCAGGTTTACAAGAAGCAGAAGATAGAAAATATGCATTGAAAATACTCTCACAAATTCACTTTGTGTGCAAAGAAATTTTTCATGATTTTTTTTCTATGTTTATTATGCATCTAAAAGAAGTTAATGCAATTTTTGATCGGTCTTTATCATCTTCTACCTGATTCTTTAAAATTCCATTTATAAAATGTTAAAGCCCCTTTTTCTCAAAAGTTTCCAAAAAATATTCAAGTATCATTTGATCAGCTTTTCATCATCTATTTTATTATCTTGATACTGCAAAAGAGAGTTATTAAATCAAAATTTAAAACATTAATAGAAAAAGGGGGAAAAAGAATATTTACTTTTCAAAGCAATTTTTCCTTTTAAACTAAACTGTCTTTCATATATTCTTAATCAGCAATATAGACCTTTTGAAAAATATTTTATCCTAAGATTGCTCGAAAATAAACAGAACTTTGTTATGCAAAGCAAACGAAGCAGATTTTAGAAACTGAACTCCGATTGAGAGAAAAACAAAGATGTAACCAAGTTATAAATAGTCTACTCTTTTAAGCAAAAAAAAACGTTAAAGTTCTTAAAATTCTTGTTACTGGAAAAGTCCTTTGAAAATAATTTTTTATATATTTAAAATAACTCTTTAATATTTTAATTTTTGAATATTTATTTAATCATTTTTATGTTCTAGAAAACTCCTTATATTAATTTTTTTAAAATATAAATGTCATACCATCAGATTGTCGTTTTATCGTAAATCTTGTGTTGGAAATCTGAGAAAGAAAGTTCTTACTTTTAGTCCTCGTTCTTGGCAAAACAACAAACATATTATCATTTCCCTTTTCTATATTTACATTCTAACTTCGAATTCAGTGTCTTTAATGAATTATGATCTTATCGAATTGTTTCAATATTCTATTGCATTGGACATTCAATTTTCAGTGGATCGCGGCCTTCTCTTAGATATTTTTCCATTATTTGCAAATATTATTTCGTAAGCATAAAATTTTTAACATGCCACGTATTAAAAATATATTCTTTGAAATTGTTTATAATTATGAATGATTTTCTCCATAAAATCTCTACGATCAATAATTCTTTTTCTGAAAGAACGCGTGTTTCTACTTCCTGAAAAATTTCAATGAATTGTGTGGGTAATAATAGATTCATCATGATTCATGTTTTTTGGAAGGGAGTTATTAAATATATTTAATATCCTAATATAATAGAATAAATTATTCTCAAAAATTCAGAATTCTCTTTTTAAATATAATTTTTAAAAATTTGTTTTTACAGTTCTATGTAAATGACCTTTATGAAAATAATTTCGAATAGAAATATATATTGATAATCATTTTGTTTTGCTGTAAGTAACTAAAATCCGTGGAGTGAATCAAATCTTCATCTAGTGCAAAATTGAAAACAGAACTCTGCAAACTCTGAAAATTGAATTCCACTTATAACAAATATCGATCATACAACGAAGAACTTATAAAAATGGGGATAAGAGGGTTTCAGCATGTTGGTTGGCTCTTGCCAACATGGTAGTTAAAGAAATTGTCGTTAACTCCTATTAATGACAGGACAAACTTTCCAAGGGAAAGGTTGGGCTGTGGCCTGTGATGGCTTAGGACTCAATCATAGTTCCCACTAATGTGGTTGTCGGGTTGTTCGGTCATTCAGATTTATCCTTTTGTTTCCGAAAAGGCAGGAGTAATCAGTTAAGATATAAAAAATGTACGCCAAGTCTAAATGCGTGGTTCCAGAAGATGAATTATTTCTATTGGTATTACTGAATATTGGGTATATAGGGTATTGGTATATATATTATAGGGTAACAGAGAGTCAACAAAAGTACCGATCTTATCGTTGAGCTATTTTTCATCCAAAGGAAGTCTTGCCTATATGTCACTCAACTGCACCATAAAAAAAAGGGTTAGAAAAAGAAAATTCAAGAAATAAATAAAATAAAAATAAAAATCTCTGTAATAAAAGGGTACATAACCCTTCTGTACAATAAAAAAGAGGCGCGGTTGCCTGATATTGATGTCTTGGCTCCGGAACCGATAGATTCGATTCCACCTAAGATCACCCGTGTTAGCGAGTCCGGTGCACGTTAAATCCGTCTGGACCGACGTCCTTTCGCTGATGTGGCCCGAAAGCTTGGATAAGGGATGCCAGCTGAAGTTCTATCCTCATAATCACTTGAGGTGTTGTCCTCGTCATCTGACTAAGGTTCAAAATAACAAAGGCGATCCCAAATTATCCCTTGTGTTGCTTTAAAATGGGACATTAATATAAATAATCTAAACTAAACTAAACTAAATTCACTCAATATGAATAATATTTACTTTCAAATTGTTCATCAAAATTTAAATTTGTATTAAAAAGTGCAAAAAATAAGAACTGAATACATGCCAGAAGCTTCATATATAAAACAGATCATGAATAAAAACACGTTAATAATTTTTCAGTGATTGAAATCCTTCAAAACAGGCAATATAATACTACTAAAGTGTTGAAGGAATTAAAGAATGCCGGTAATCTTCGGCTGTGAAGAGGCACTAAAATCCATCCAAAAATATTCTTCAAATTTCGTTTACTCGCATTTAAAAAAAAATCTGGAAATTGGTGGATTTCTTTGAAGTTAGAAAAATTACTTGATTATTAAAGCTATATAATTGCTCAAAAATTTTCTAATTATCGTCTTTTAAGTAATTATTAATAAAATAAATCAACCGAATAAAAATAATTATTTTTTCTTATAAATTTTAGGGAATCTTTAAACATGTTAAAAATTCAAGCAAAGTAATCCGAACAAAGTTATTAATTTCAAGGCTTGAAATTTTCCTTTTATTTATTCATTTTTTTTTACTTTCTGATATAACCCTTACCTTCAGATTTTAGAATTATAAATCTAAAGTGTGTCGTGATGTACCACTATTGTTGCAAAAATATATTTAGGTTCTATTAAGAACTGCCGACATTTAAGTAACGAAGAATTTATAGCAGTTTATAAGAATCGAAAATAATATAATGAACTAATTTTTTTGGTTCATCATAAAATATATAAATAATTGGCTATCTATATATAAATCTATAATAAATTCTATTTATAATATCTGTAGTAAAATATATAGATAATTAGTTATGAACTATTATTTTTACAAACATCGAAATAGGTAAGGAAAGTAGGTTAAATTACAAAATTTCCCAAATTATAACAAATGCATATAAATATAAAATCGCTTCTATTTGAATGCGAACTACATTATTATATGGCATTAGTATCATGATGTTCATGTTATATATATATTAATTAATAATGATATTCTTTTGAAGGAAAAAAAGAGGTTGTAGTTTTTGAATAGAATTTTATTTCTTTTTTTAAGAATAAAATCGATTTCTATGTCTTCTTATTGATTTCTATGTCTACTTAGTTTAAAAAAACGATGAGTTAATAAACAGGGGAAAAGATTTCTTCTCCCACAATCGTCTAATGGGCACAGGCGAAGTTAGTATGATTACCAAATATCAACTCTAGGTCAGAAATTTATAATTTTTTTTATTAAATATGCATTGTTATTCTTGAGATATTTATCGGTTAATCCCAAATAAGTAGTTAATAATATCAGAAAGTACAATATTTGTGTAAGACACGTTTATTTGAGCCGATTAAAACCAAAATTTAGCACGTAGCTCCAATTGTATTCACAGAATCAAAAACCGGTCTTTAAATAATTGAGTCATTCCGTTTTGAATTTTTCATGTTTACCTACTTTTAGAAGTATCGGTCTAAGACAATCAACCCATTGCTGATTTAACAGGTATCTAAACTATGGATGTTAAATCTATGCATCAAATCTACCTAGATCTTTTCATTTAATAGTTATTATGTTAACTTATATTTGAAGACTTAGACAAACAGATATAACAACACTGCAAGTTTTTTACTTAAAATTTTTGCATCAAATCTTCAACTTTAGTTCAAAGACCGTTTGCCAGATTTTTATCTTCCAGCTTAAAGAATTTTTTGAATTAATTCAATCGCAGACATACATACGAATGGACATTTTTCAAAAACGTATTTTTAACCCTAGAATGCTAACCATTCGTCTCCTGGACGAACGCTTACGAAATAACTTTGACTATTCTTACCCTATAGCGGTAAACGGATCGGTCTACTCAGTATCTTTATCTGACCATAGGAACAAAAGACAATGACAATCCTTTTGCCCGAAATATTTCTGCTTGTAGTATATCCAGAACAATAGTCGTCTCAGAAACGAATGGTTATCTGTCCCGTTAGTATGAAGAAGGTGTTTCTGTGTATGTTTGGAGATGTCGAAGTGTTTTCTAAGGGAAAATTTGTGGGGTAGGCCAGAAGCTATCCGTAAATTATTGAAAGAATTAAGTGAAGAAGATAATTCTACTTCTGAGAATGAATTGGAAGATGAAGATTTTATTGGAGATCTTCTTGCTCCATGGATGCAGAAGCGTCTCAACATATCAACTTTGCCCCGATCAACAAGGACTATTATAAGTGAACTTCTAGAATTGAATTTAAACATTCAACGACCTGAACAATCCGAAATTAAAAAAAAAGAAAAAAAAAATTGCATTTTCCCCATATAATTTGCACAGAATGACGCTCAACATTTGTTTGTTATGTTCAAGAGCAATGTGCGGAGAACATCACGCATATCTGAGTAAAGATTGCTTCGAAAATAAATAAACAATATTTTAATTCTACTTGACAATCAAGAGTTATGAAATCATCTGCAGGTATTATGCTTTTATTTAAATTAGTTTTAAAAATGGATTTTAAATACACTTCGTCTAGGAGACGAATGGTTATCATTCTTGTTAGTTTTTTTAAAGGTTACCTTTCTAGGGCTAAGGTTCAGGGAGATCTAAAACTTAGATATTAATCAAAATATTGAGTTAAAATTTTTTAATGATTTCTATATTTTTTCTTCATTACGTATTCGAAAAAGTTAAGTATACCAGTCTTTTCGACACCCCGAAAAGCACATGGAATAAACCATAAAATGAATTATTGAACCATCGCAACAACAACAATGGCAGGAACTGTTTTTGAATCTTAAGAACCATAGCCTGCCACGGAACAACCCTTCCGGTAGAAGGTTCGTCCCGTCATTGATAAGAGGCTCTTAACCCCCACATATTTATACAATCTCCAAAAGTAGCGAGATTCAACCACCATACCGGAAGCCCCTTATTCTCATTTCGAGATGCCCCCTGGGAGGTATACGGAAAAATAAATCAAGACTTGAAGCTAAATTGCAATAAATTTTGAAACATCTGACAGTGCTACCAGATTATTATTCATAGGATAAAAGCGAAAGGAACAAAGAACTGATATTAAATAAAATTATTACACCAAACTGGAAATATTTTCTGTAATAATAATTTTTCTCTAATTCAATCCACTTA
Organism: Argiope argentata; assembly: GCA_026289955.1. Taxonomy (NCBI): domain Eukaryota; kingdom Metazoa; phylum Arthropoda; class Arachnida; order Araneae; family Araneidae; genus Argiope; species Argiope argentata. Next base: position 1,969,998 of record JAOUZG010022297.1, read on the forward strand.
AGCATTTATGTGATGCAATTCATCCATTCAATCATTGCGATCATGGAATTAATCTATTCTGCACTTTCTCCTAAGTCATTACTTAGGATTTTCTTCGATTTATGCTCGAAATTTGCGGCTTCCTCTCTAGGTAATCCCAGATTTGTTCTCGATTCAGCTTAGAATATATTTTAGCCTCACTCCATTGTTATCAACCATTTCTATTTGGAAGCATAGTAGAGTGAAACTTATGTCGGGTTTATACAAATGCGTTTCGTTTGTTTATTGGAATTTAAATTGATCGAACTTAGCGGTAAGCAAAAGATAAAAAGTTATTAGAAAAATTAATTGATTAGCCACAAAAGGTTGCACCATGTATATTAGTGTGGAGCGAAAAAATCAGTTTTCGATTTTAATTTGTAAAAGCGCAGAAAAGTTGTCTTTTGGTGCAGATGAAATCAATTATAAAAATGAAAAATATTGTAGATCTTGAGGCGCCGCAAGGATGTTAAAGTTTCCTAAAATTAAAATTTTTCGAGCATTTTAAATTTTTTTCACTAAATAATCAACTTTTAATTTGTAATTTATAATAGCGCTGAAAAAATATATTTCGGTATAGATAAAATAAATAAAAATTATCTAAAAAAACTTAGAGTACATCTTGTGTTGCCTCAAGGATCTTAAATTTTAATAAAAACACACTTTCCGCAACTGTTTAAGGACATTTACGTGATCGATCATGAAATAAAACACTTTAAATAAACGTTGTCATAAAGGTATAGGAGTATAAAAATGTAAAAGCAGTTTTACTATACTATTGTACTGACATGACTCTGAATCATCACCGGTGTGGCTGTTATTCAGGTGAGGCGGAGATTTATCTGAGTCTAGAGATAAGGGCAAAACTGGTTTCGAATCAGTAGCTTTGCCGAGTTCAATTGAGACGGCGTCTCCTATCCATCTATTGTAATGTGTAACTGGTTTGTTAGTTTGTACACTTTTATGCTTTTCTGTGAATAAAGTAATTCAGAATAAATTAGTAAAGACTAGACAAACGCCAGATAGTTCTATTTTTGAGAAATGTAAAGATTTTCTTGAAGTTGAGCTTCTACTTACGAATCTGTTATGGAGAAACAGTGATATATGAGACATAGCGTATATATTGTTGTAGAAATATTCTTCTCTAAGCGAAATTTGTGACACTTTAGTTCCCATAATAGAGCAAATAGGTCCAAGAGTTTCTATATCCGTTGCTTCTAGAAAAAGAATTTCTCAAGTGATAAAAATTTATCATTTTTAATACATAAATTTATTAATGTCTAAAAGCAGAAAATGTTCACATTAATTTGATTCCTACCTCATAGAATTTAGAGATGAAGATATTTTATTTGATATTGCTGACTTGTATAAAAGAAAGAAAAAAAAATGGCATACTTGGAATAAAAGATTCTAAAAGATTAACGCTCTAAAAGTAGAACGACCTTAATGTTCATATTATTATTACAACCGGTTTGAAGAATAGAGAAAAAAGAAATAGTAAATAATTAAAGAAAAAAGTTAAATTTGATTAAGAAAGAGAAAAAAAATACTAGTTCACCATAAACGATTACTGGTGACAATATTAACACTAAAGAACAACAGTCTTCTTTATGAAAAGAAACAAACCAACCAGATCCATCAAGTTGAGAAGAAGAGATAAAATTATCAGGTACTTTTGTGGTTTAATATTAAGTTAAAACTTTCATGTACTTACGTTCGAAAGTCTTTTTAATCTTATTTCGTATTCACGCTATCTCTCTTACGATATTAACAACGTTATAAAACAGATTATTCAGATAAATGGGTAATCTGGTGCTACAGAAAAAATATTTTTGTCCATGCTAAATGATGAACATAGAATTCAAAGAGAATTTGATCTACTTTGTTTTTAAAACAAAAATAGAATGTAAAAACAGAGACAGGAAGTTTAAAGTTTCAAAGATAAACTCCGATGCAAAGGATTACATCAACATGATATCATGGCTTAAAAATGTCGTAACTAAAGAAATTGGAGCAATAATATATTCATA